>JBBPBX010004082.1:65054-78703 GCA_038048925.1 Garcialebias charrua
ATATAAACTGAAAGGTCCTGACAGGGTTCTGTGCTCAATTTAATTAACTACATATTTTTTCCAGCTGACAATAGATATATAACTGCCAGTTTATATTTATGATTGTGAAAAGAGGCTTTATGATGATCAGCAGCTAATGTTCTCTTTTTATACATTTTATTTTCTTTCTTAATTTGTTCCATGTTTACCCAAATCACATTTCTATGGCTACTGCAATGCCTTCATTTCAAGAGATTTATTTTAATCCAGAGTGTCAAAGCAAATTACTGTTTGTTCTGAGCAGTGAAACGTAGGGAGTGGGGAAAGATATAGACCAGGGGTGCCCAATACGTAGATCGCGATCTACCAGTTTATCGCAAAGGTATCACAGGCAGATCGCATGGCATAAAAAAAAAGCTGTCGGATTATCGTTCATCCTCACTATGAAATTTGTTACTTGAATGACATACACTGCAGTCACAGCCCTCATTCTCTCAAACCAGGTCTCAGAGTGGAGATTTTCAGGGGACTCACCAATGTTAAATTCTCCATGCACATGTGCACTACAGGCGGCTGCAGTCCACATTTTTTCTGCACTAACAACAGCTTTAATAAAAGAGCAGAGAGTTTTTTGTGCTCCTCACTCTCTTTCAGCATGTAGGAGCAAAACTAATAAAATCCAGGTCCAAAGAGAAATTAGTGTATTCAACAGATCATGCAAGACGCTGCATGCACAATGAATGCAGCTGAGCCTGGCAATTCAGGGTTGCCAGATAAATTTAAAATGTCTTATTTACCCCTCCTTTTCTGTGCACGTTCAACAAACACAATACACACCTCATCTTAGAATATATTTACTCAGCAGAAATGACAGTTTAGGTCAAAATATTATCATTTTAAAGCAACAGTACTGTACTTCATAATTTCTTATCTGGCAACCCGACTGACATGGAAACTACAGCATTTTTGTGTAAACCCGCTCAGTTTTTGTTCATTATCCCCAATAAAAATTGAAAAAAAAAAAACACTAACGTTTCCAGAGGTTGTTCTTTTTTAAATGTGGCCTTAAAGCAGGTAGATCACTTTGACTTGTCATTTTAAAAGTAGCTTGCCTGCTGAAAATGTGTGGGCACCCCTGATATAGATCAAAAGAGAGGGGCAGAAATAGGAAAATAATTGCCAAGAAATACAAAAAGTGTGCTGTTACAGGGACATTTTACGAAGCAGACATGCAGGGACAAAGTAAGTAATTTAAAAAAACTGTGTTTTGTCTTTAATTTTGTCACATATTTACTGTTAAAGAAGAAACAAAGGTTAGATAAACAGAAACTGTTTTGTTGCATGGGAACTATTTATCAAGAAGCATTGCACACATTTCCTGGCAAAATGCCCCAGAAGTGCTACATTTCCTGGCAAAATGCCCCAGAAGTGCTACAGCTGCTGCGGCTGCGGATGCTGTTTGGGCTTGCAAAAAAGCACTGAAAATGTGTGAATAGCCATGTAATGCAAAGCAGATGGTAATGTCAATGTTTATAAAATAGAGTTACATGAGCCAGTGTAAAATTTTGGGGACTAGAGATTATTTTACGATGTCAACAGTTCACTTTATACTCAAAGAGAAACTGTAGTAAAAAGTCCTGCTAAGCCCTCCAACAGTAGTGAAAGTAATTCACAAGATAAACAACAGAGTTTCCAGAACGGAGGTAGCCTGGTTAAAACCAGACCCTTGTCCTTTACACTAGGGTCTGGACTCTCTCCATAGAGAAACAATTCTTGCTGGAAGCGTGGCCTCTGCCTGAGGAACAAAACCATTGGATCTTAGAAAAATTTTGAACAGGGAAAGCATTCTGCTCCCTCCCCCTCTGTGCTCTGCCGAACTTGACTTCAGCTCCGCCTCCTGCTGCAGTCTCTCGCTGCCGCTGCATATTCTGTGTTTATATGTTAATAAAACGTTCTAATAAAATAAAATAAAACCATGTAGCGCTGGTCCAGCACACCAGAAGACCAGAAAATATGCAGGGACTCGGGCAGCAACGTAAAACCCTAGTTTAATTCTCTCGTGACAACCTCAGTCATTTCCTTATTCTTTGCACTCAGCGGAGAGAGAGGAGGAGGAGGAGGAGGAGGAGGGAGCGATCACTTGACTTTTGGCAAAAAAACAAAAGAAAACTCCAGATAAGGGATTAAGAAGGGGAATTTAATACATTTGTGTCACATATAAAACAGTCCTGCATCGCTTTGCATCGCTTTGAATGAGAACATGCGGCTGCTCGCTGGCTGCGCGCTGGGACAGGTGGGGGCGTGGGTTAGGGGCCAAAAACTCCGCCCCTTCTGTTCTCTGATTGGTCCGGTCAAAAATCAGCCGGAGAAATCGTTGTCTATGGGAGAAGTCCCAGACTGAGCAGTGAAGGGAAATGAGAATTGAGCGGAGCTGTGCAGGAAGGCGAGGGCCAGGCTAGAATGGAGGAGGAAGATCTGCTTTCTCTGTTAATAATCAACGAGAAGCGTTAATTTGCAAATTTGTCCTGAAGAGATCGCCAGACGACCTCTGCTCTGCCCGACCAGTCAGCGCAGCCACAAAGAGTCGCCTGTGTCTCCACGCTGTCTCCTCTGCACACAAAAAATGTGTTATCTTCTTCCACAACTCCTTTAACTATGTTTAAAAGTTTGACTGGAACTGTTGAAGAGATGGTTGTATTTTCTAACAGCCTTGGTCATTGGGTCCTCAGCAGAGCAGTTGCAGCTAAAAGATCCCAGTTTAGCTCGCCCACTTCCACCTGCGTAACATCGCTAAAATTAGAAACATCTTATCTAAAAATGATGCAAGACATTTTGGTTCATGCATTTATTGCATCTAGACTGGACTGTCGCAATGGTTTATTATCTGGGTGGCCAGATACTTCTTTAAAAATTATTTGGTTGATCCAAAATGCTGCTGCCAGAGTTAGTAGCAGAGATAGCTCTCCAGTTTTAGCTTCTCTATATTGGCCCCCTGTCAAATTCAGAATTAAATTCAACATGTTACTTCTAACCTACAAAGCCCTCAACAACCTAGCTCTGTCTTATATTACAGATCTTATTGTTCCATGTTTTCCTAACAGAGCGTTTTGCTCTCAGACTGCAGGGTTACTCACGGTTGGTTGAGCATCATGGGAGGAAGATCTTCCAGTTATCAGGCTCCTCTCTTGTGGAACCAACTTCCAGTTTCTGTCCATGAGGCTGACACTTTGTCCAGTTTTAAGACTGGGCTGAAGATTTTACTTTTTGATAAATCCTATAGTTGGGATTGGCTTGTTATGATGCCATAGGCTTAGACTACTAGAGGACAAATTGACCTCATTTCCTTAAATGAATTGTGAAAATAATTTCCATTAGTCCCTCCTTTATCGCGGGGATCCGTACTGAAGCCCCGCAACAAGTGAAAAACTATGAAGTAGAAATAGTAGTACAAGTTGTAGTTTATTTTAGTATTTATATTTAAAGGAGAAATGTAATCAAATCTGAAAAAATCGATATAACAAGAATTTCATATAGTAAACAACACACATAAACATACTTAGTATGCTTTTTTCAAGTCAGTAGCTTAAAGAAATAGTTTTTTTACATTTTTCCTGCTACATGCCGAAGTGCAGTGATTTCTGTAGTAATTTTCTGGACGCACTTTTATGACACAATTAAGACCTCCTTTGCTATCTTACAATAACACTGAAGCTATAAACCCATCATTACTGTCCTCTTGTCTGTCATTTAAAATGGAAGCAGAAGACTTTTTTGAATCTGAAGGATATCACTTTAGTTTGTCAAAAACAGTTTGGTGATTTAGTGCATTAATGGGCATTTCTATCCTGGAAATACGAATAGCCGTGCGTTAGCCGCCGCATGCTAACGTTAGCATGCTAGCGCCGTATGCTAACGTGGAAGTGGGGGTGTTGAAAATGTCCTGAAACAGTTACCAATGTCTTGTTAAGCTCTGTCTTCCCCAGAACATAGTAGGATCTAAAATGATTTTTAAAGATGAAGGAGCAAGTTGAAACATGCTGTCTCCCTCCTTGCTAGCAGGCTCCATTGGGAGCTGCCTGGCTAACTAACTACGGTGGCCCTACACGGCCAAAATTCTACAGCGGCCTAATGCACAGGAGCGGTAAAAATACAATATAAAATTTTAAAAAAGTTTTAAAATCGATTTTGGGGCTTTTAGAATAGATTCTGAATCGCCAGGACTAAGAATCTTGATTCTTTAAAAAATAGATTTTTTTTGCTGCATCCATAATTGCTACACACTGAAACCTTTTTGTCCACAACTAAAACACACACTAATATTACTGTATGAGGGACGACTAGTTGCACTGCCTACGTCATATTCAGGGGACGGAGAGCAGGCAGGAGGAGGGGGGTCAAAAACACCAGATGAGAATTTTTTCACTTTGCAAAGTCTAAATTTGAGTTAGGATGACATTTTTGACTTGTGAAAATTTCTCAACAAGCTTATTTTATGCTTTTCATTAGACTACTATTAGCTTAAAAACACTTTTCATTTCTCCTTTAAAGGCATTTTAAACCCTTCCCACACTCTTTCAATATTTTCAACAATGTTTCTAAACTCTAAATGCTATAAAAGAGCACAGAATGTCATGAATTCAGCCACCTGCAAGTGTTCTTGGCCACGCCCACTCCTACACTCCACATGGAGAACTGCTGATCAGCTGCAACAGAAAGTTTATCCTGCAGCATGGGCCGCACAAAGGTGCAGCAGGTGATAAATAATTTAAAATAATTAAAGATTCCATGCCGATCGTGCAGCTCATCCATCAATTAGCCAATTGTGTGTCATGTCCAATCTTATATTTAAAAACCACGATACAGCAAGTCTGTGATAAATGAACTGCAAAGTAACGAGGGACTGCTGTACTTTCCAATTGAACCGATTTCTATCTTAACATGTGATTCTTGACCTGCCATTGTGTATCTGTTCCTCTCAAACCCAGCCGGTCGAAGCAGATGGCCGCTTGTCCCGAGCCTGGTTCTGCTAAAGGTTTCTTCCTCATTAGGGAGATTTTCCTTTCCACTGTCACCTTCATGCGTGCTTAAGATGAGAGTCTGTAATGAAGTTAACCTCAAAGCAGTCTGCTCCTCAGATAAATAATGGTAACTTTTTTTTAATATATGAATGTTTTTGTTCAGTGCCCTGAGATGACTTCTATTGTGACCTAGCGCTATATAAATTAATTGAATTGAATTGCATAAAAATGCCCACAATGTTCTGACAAATCACACAATACTAGTGAGTAAGTAAAGTTTATTTATAGAGCGCTTATCACAGACATAAAATCACAAAGCGCTGTACAATAAAAATCAACGCTAAAAATATACAAAGAATAAAACAAGCATAAGAACTAAAAAAAAAAGCGCAATAAAATCATGACATAAAAGCCTGAGAGAATAAAAGTGTTTTCAGTTGCTTTTTAAAAACCTCAACAGAGTCAGCAAAATGAAGCTGCAGGGGCAAACTGTTCCACAGCCTTGGGGCCACTGACTGAAAGGCCCTGTCCCCTTTAGTTTTCAACCATGTACGTGGAACATCTAAGAAGTTCTGGGTCTGGGAACGAAGGCCACGAGCAGCAGAGTATTTCGTTAAAAGCTGGCAAAGATACACAGGAGCCTGGCCATTTAAAGTTCTGTACGTGAGCACAAGGACTTTAAAACAGGTTCTATGCTCAACTGGGAGCCAGTGAAGTGAATAAAGAACTGGAGTGATGTGGCAGTATTTACTATTATTAGTATTTGGTGAGAAGTCTGTATCACTTGTAGACATGATACACAAGACTTGTCCAGGCAGGTAAAAAGGGCATTACAGTAGTCCAGACGCGATGACACAAAAGTGTGAATAATTTTCTCTAGGTCAACTCTGGAGACCATAGGTCGTATTTTAGAAATGTTTCTTAAATGAAAGAAACAAGAACGGGAAATAGCCCTAATGTGATACTCAAAGCCTAATGATGATACAAATGTGACTCCTGGATTTTTTACTTTTGCTTTGGCTACTGGGCAGAAAGAGGTAATTTTCTGATTGATTTTTGAGTGAAGGTGACTGGGAGCAGAAATCAAAGTCTCTGTCTTACTTGTGTTTAAAACCAAAAAGTTACTGGCGAGCTAGTCACTTATACGGGACAAGCATTGGACAAGGATGGCTAACATGTCCAGCTGGTGTGGTCTAAATGAAAAACACAACTGAATATCATCAGCATAAATATGGTAAGAAATAGTATCAGAAAGGGATTGAATAATGCTGGCAAGTGGGATAATATAAAAGGAAAACAAAAGTGGACCCAGAACTGAACCTTGTGGCACCCCACAATTTAAGGGGCCATAGTCAGAGGAGAACCTGTTTGTCTTGATGCAGAAAGTTCTGTGAGAGAGGTATGATGTGAGCCAGTCCAAAGCTGAGCCAGAAATACCAGCCAGAACTTGCAACCTGTTTAATAAGATTGCATGGTCAACAGTATCAAAGGCAGCACTAAGATCCAACAGGACCAACACAGAGCATTTTCCATCATCAGCAGCCATTAACAGATCGTTGTGGACTTTTAATAGAGCAGTTTCAGTGGAATGATGTTTTAGAAAACCAGACTGAACGGGATCAGAGATCTGTAACTGACAAAACCAGGATCTTAGTTGGGATTCTACAACTTGTTCAAGTACTTTACTGAGAAAAGGCAGTTTAGAGATGGGACGAAAGTTGGAAAGGGAGCCAGAATCAAGATTAGGTTTCTTTAAGAGAGGGGTCACTTCTGCTGTTTTAAAATGGGATGGGACGAATCCTTTGTTCAGTGAGTTGTTAATTATCATCAACACTGTTGGGCCAATACAAGTTAGAGTCTGGACAAGCAAAGAGGGGGGTAATATTTCCAATGAACAAGTAGAGACTTTCATTTTTCCAATTAATGATGTCAGGTCATTTAAAGTACAGTAATCGGATCAAAAGAAGAAAATGACAGAGCACTGAGGCTCAAAATGAAAAGTAGAGGAACTTGGAGATATATTGGATTTCAGGTCCATCACCTTCTTCATGAAGAAGTTGAGGAACACATTACAGTCTTTGTTTGAGGTTAATGAAGCCTGGTGCGCTGGGGGAAATACAATACTGCTGATAGTATCAAATAACACTTTGGGATTGCTTTTGTTCAGGTGAATAAGATTGCTAAAATATGATGACCTGGCATCAGCAATTGCCTTATTATAAACATCAAGGAGCTCCTTAAAATATTCCCGGTAGAAAACCAGACCAGTCCTCTTCCACAAGTTTTCTGTTTTCCGACAAGAGCGCCTGAGTTCTCGAGTTTGATTGTTTAACCAAGGTGAACAGCGGTAAACGGGCCCACAACGGGTTTTGTGAGGAGCAATACTGTCAAGAATAGTAAGGCAGTTATCCTTAAAAGAGTCAACCAGAAGCTCCACATCGTCATCATCATCAGGAGGAGTAAATGAAAAAAGAGAAAAAAAATTCTACTACAAAATTGTTATTAAAGCGTCTGCGCTTACAGGTAACCTGAGAAAAAGTCTCCAAATAACAAGAAATATTAAAAGAGACAACCTTATGGTCACTGAAAACAACATATTTTACATCTAGATCATTAAGAGTGAGTCCATAAGTAAAAACCAGGTCTAAAGTGTGGCCTACAGTGTGAGTAGGCTCATGCCTCCTACCCACCGCCCCCGGCGTCGGGCGGCCGAAGCGGCCGGATAACACCGGTTTACATTCAAAGTCTATGGAAGAGACGCGTGGAGTCACGGGGAACAAGGAAGCGGCGAGATTCGAGTGATCGAAGCGGCGCGACGGCAGCCTGCACACGCACGCGCGCGTCGCCGTCGAGCCGCAGACGTCCCAAATGTTGATCTCTGGCGGCTCGACGCATCCGGCAAACAGTCGGGAGAGCCTCGCTATCTGATTACACAACCACAACGGGACTTTTTTCGGACTTTTTAAACTCACCGGATCCAGCCTCCAGGAATTGGAACCAAACTCCGGTAAGAAACGTGGCATTTTTACAGTTGCTGCTGACAGGCTGCTGTCCTCTCCAGTGTAGATCACCCCAAACATAAAAAAAAGTTTTAATCTCATCGAAGACCGTCGGAGGTGCAGTTAAAACAACAACTGAACCCGGAAAACAAGCCAGAGACCCCTCCCTCTGCTGCCCCCTAGTGTACGTCATCAGACGGTGTTCAGTGGTTCAGTGGGACTGTGACCAGCGGCAAAAAGGGGACGGCAGGAGCGTTTGCAGTTGTGCGGTGGGTAGGAGGCATCAGACACATGCTGCGAGAAGTGAAAAGAGTCCATAATATTAAGAAATTCCATAGCAGGAAGGTTTGTTGGATCATCGACATGAATATTAAAATCCCTAGAGATGATAATCCTATTTAGCTTGACTGTAGAAGATTAAAAAATCCAGAAAGTCTGAGAGAAATTATGAAGCAGGTCCAGGTGGTGGATAGATTAACATGGCATATACTGTATAGGTTCAACTTTGCCTATTCGGACCATGATCATCTCAAAAGAGTTGTAAGAAGTTGAAACAATCATTTGACATAAAAAAAGTCATTTTATAGATGAAAGCAGTGCCACCTCCATGGCCTGTCATCCTTGGTGCAGATCAAAAAGAACACCCCTCATGACAGTGTTCCAGGAGATGTGAAACATCGTTTTCATGCTGCCATGTCTCAGAAATAAACAAAACGTCTAAGCCCTCAGAGCGAAACAAGTCATTTAAAATGAAGGACTTATTGGCAATAGAGCGGGCATTTATTACAGACATTTTAGCGGAGAAAGTTGCTGACCGTGTAGAGGAGACCACAGCGGCATCAGGATGACGCGCAAGCTGCGCAGTGAGTCGGGATTCCTCCCGCGGCGAAATTTGAATGCCCACAACTTCAGGTGACAATCTGTGTGGGAAACTTCTGGGAGTGTTTGAAATAGTCTGGCATCAACATATCTGAGGTTGAATCGCCTGGCTGCACCTGATGCAACCACGTTTCTGCGAAGTCGACGGCGCAGCACGAAGAAGCCGACTCTCTTCCCCCGCTTCCTTCGCCTGCGTGTCCAGAGCAGGGGCGGATCCACAGGCAACAGAGGAGAGACGCCGGGAGAGACGTCGGGAGGACACCGGGTTCCAGCGGTGGTGGAAATGCAACTCCGTTTTGATGACCCTCAAGGTTGACCATCACAGACTTGATCGACAGTAGCGAGTGGCGGTCATATGTCCGCAAGGAAGCCACCCCAGACAGAAACATAACAATAAAATAACATAAGTAACCCAACCACCTGGCAGAGGCCAAGCCAAACACAGGTGCCATCTTGCCACAATACTTGATGTATATCCCTGAAAGAAAAGAATTCTGCCAGGAGCTTGTGCACAGAATGAGTTCTCACAATGTTTGAAAGAGCAGAATGATGTGATTTTCATCATATGTGAGCAACAATAATTCTCACTGTTTTGCAAATTATAAATCAGCCTTAACTCAGTAAGTTGTAGAAACATTGATCTAACATTTGGTGTGCTAGTAGCTTCAACTTATGCCCAACACAAACTCAGATCCCTAATAAATTGCGAAGGATGCTTGCTTGAATTTTTGCCATTAGCTATTTGTATAAACTCTGGTTAATGAGATAATTTGTTAATTTTAATGTGGTAGTAGCTTGCAATAGTACATGAAATTGAGCATAACATTTTGAAATCTTGGACTAAACTGATTACAATTAGGTAAATTCTCAACAAGACGGGATCTTAGTCTAAAACTCTGGCATAAAAAACAGCAGACTAATGCATTTAATTACACTGTTTTGCCAAACTGAGTCATCTAAAGACAGGTATAACAGGTAAGAAAACAATTGTTCTTAAACTTTTGAAATAACTCAATTAAAAATAATTGTACTATATCTTTAAGGACACTTTCTTATATCTTACTTGTGCTGATTGGTTCCAGACACCAACTTTACTCACATTCCTGGTTCTTGTAGTATGCTTTTGTCTTTTTTTTTTTTTCCTGGAATATCTTGCAAAAAAGTCTGAAGCTCTCAACTTTGACCTCTGCATACATTGTCAAGTTCCTGGCAAAAACCAATGCAGACATGTTCCTGTTCTTAGTTTACTAAGATTTGCTTAGATTTGCTTAGTGGCAAATTTACTATTTGCCACTGAGTGTCAGACAGGCCTCCTCTCTTCCTGTTTTTAAATCCCTTTTAAAAACACACTTTTATACCTTGGCTTTTAACACGTGATCTTGTTCTTTTATGGCATTTTAACCCACCTGCAGTGAGACTGGTATATGTATTTTTATTTTTGTATGCTGCTTTTGTTTTGTTTTTTAATCGTTTTAGTTAGCTATCTTTTGTTTTACTGTACAGCACTTTGGCTAACCCTGCGGTTTTTAAAATGTGCTATATAAATAAAGCTGATTGACTGATTGACTGATTGATACTACACCGCCTTACAATCTAGCAGATTTTTAGCTACTTTTCCTTTTAATTATCCTTTTTTCATTACCATTTTATTTCCACTTGTTAAAAACATAATTCAATAAATTTGTACGCATCCTTTATGATTGTAAATTGTTGTCCACTGTTGTCATCACTCTTTGTTAAATTTCAAAATGAGTCCCTGAAGCTCGATGGGATTAACATGTACAAATAAAGGTTGAATGAATGAAAAAATATTTTACCCAAGCAGCATCAGCGAGGAGGAGGAACATGTAGAACAGTTTAGTCACTCAGAAAACAGAATAATTTGTACAAACACCTGAGCCATTAACCACAAGGGCCGGTGTACAGTCACCTGGCTGACATTACCAGACTGCTCATCTAGAACCTGTATTTAGCCACACTAACATCGCCGACCTTGTTGTTGTGCTCCGTTTAATCAGTGAGGATGTTTAATTCTCACAGACATCAAACGAGCAATAATCATTTCCTCTGTGAGCATTTTCTACTGCAGCCTTTTTGTCAGAACCCACCACCACCACTCCATCTAATCCAACGTTCCAGCATCCAGTGCATCAAATGCTCTGTGCAGTCCTGTCTTTGTTTACATCCTCCAGACAGTTGAATGGATGCCGCTGACTTCATCATGCAAGTTCATGAAATGTTGTTGCGTTTGCGTGTGCATGACTGAGAGGTGGACATGATCGCTGCATTGCGTTGAAACGGGGCGGCGCATGCTGAGAGTGGGAAACACTTCTTTGCATCTGCCTTAACTGAGTATATTAGTCCGTCCTGCTAGTGATGCACTTTCTGCTGAGTTGCACGTGTCTGCATAAATACCTGTGTGTGTGTGTGTGTGTGTGGGATGGTGTTAGGTAAACATATTTAAAGCTAGATTTATTTATTTATTTCAGGTTTTATGTTGCTTAGGATTTTTACTCACAGGGATTATTTTTAAACAACATTTCCCTGACAGATCTCGTAATTTTTTTTTTCATGATAACATCTATTCAATGAGCTTGTCTTCCAAACGAAACAACGTTGACCATTGATCCTCAAAGTTTTGTTCATTGTTCAATCTTCCCCCATTTTCATTTATGATCAGCAGATTTTCTGTCTGTCTTCATAACTTTTGGTCATCTTTTGGTCGTTTAGTCTTCTGGTCAAGAAATTAATATATTACCTGTTGTAGATGGCTCCTTCATCGACCTCAACCCAGAAGTTGAAGCCGGAAGCAGATCAGTGACCCCCACCTGTTCTCCCACAAGTTTTATGTCACACTCTCTTCACAAACAAACAAACAAAACTGCTTTGATTTAAAAAACAACAACTAAAAAACACCTCAAGTCTTTGTTTTTCAGACGTTGACTCATTTGATAGTTCTTACTTTACTGTTGGTGAAGATTCTCACTCATCCAGGGCATGATCAAATCAGAACAAGCGTTCAATACAAAAACAACTGGACTTGTTACAGAAAACGTTTCACACCCTCTATCCAAAGGGCTTTTTCAATTTACATAGGATGGGTATGTTATCTCAGGTATGCGTGGGCGTTAGCTCAGCTTCCAATTTACATAGGTTGGTGCGTGGCATGTCAGCCTGTTTATAACTTCGCTGTCACACAGCCTGCTCCTTGAATTGAAAAAGCCCTTTGGATAGAGGGTGAAATGTTTTCTGTAACAAATAAAGTCCAGTTGTTTTTGTATTGAACGCTTGTTCTGATTTTACTTTACTGTTGTATGTTCAAATGTTCATTTTTAATAGCATAGCTGTAATTAATTTCATGGTTAAGATAAAAATCATGTACCAGCACGGCTGTGTGTTGGGGAGTAAGTGGGACTTAAAGCCCATCCCTTGTGACTCTGGTCCTAAAAATACAACATGGCAGCTCCCATAAACTGGGTCCAGCTGGCTTTAATGGTGCTGGTCAGAGCTGACATCACGAGTATTGCGGGAAACCCCAAAGTCCCGGGTGTTAAGCAAACAATGTGCCGGACTGCGTGAACAATGGCCACCTCCAGTGGTTTTGTCCATCTCGTCCTCAAAGAAGACAACGTCCCCAGGGCCAAATCGACTTGACTGTATTGAATAATACAAGGTCAGCATTATTCACCTCCAAAGTGAGGGCCTTAAAAATCTTTAATGGCTAGAGGAGTTTTTGTTTCCATGTTTCCATGGCAACGTTGGAGCGTTACATGTGTCTCTCTGCTCGTGATCAGCTTTTCATTTGCGACGTTATTATTGTGTATGGATGCATGTCAGATGTTTGTCAACGTGCTCTAATAGTTTATATGGTTTTATATTTTTGTAAAAGTAAATAAAGAAAAAAAAAGTAGGCTTTTGTTGTAAGTCAAATGACTGCATGACCAGGAAGCCGAATTAAGCACCTAAAGAGACAAAACATTAGCATGTGGATGGGTGGAGAAAGACGTTCGACGCTCCTATAGTTTCTGACACTTGTCTACCTGGCGATCACGGTAATGAATGTTGGATTTTCATTTCATTTTACAACACATTTTCACTGTATTGTAAGGGAATACTTACAGGTACTTATCCTACAAAGTTATGAACCTACAAAGCTCTCAACAACCTAGCTCCATCTTATATTAGAGATCTTATTACTGTAATCCATATTTTTCTAACAGAGCACTTCACTCTCAGACTGCAGGCTTACCTGAGGTTCCTAGAGTTTCCAAAAGCAGAATGGGAGGAAGATCTTTCAGTTATCAGGCTCCTCTCTTGTGGAACCAACTTCCAGTTTCTGTCTGTGAGGCTGACACATTCTCCAGTTTTCAGACTGGGATTAAGACTTTCCTTCTTGATACATCATATAGTTAGGGTTGGCTTGTTATGCTGCTATAGGCTTAGACTACTGGAGGACAAATTGCCCTAATTTCTTAAATGAATTGTTACGACTGAATAGTTTTCATTTTATATTATTTCTATCTTATGTGATTCTCAACCTGCCATTGTGTATCTGTTCCTCCTTCCTGTTCCTCTCAAACCCAGCCGGTCAAAGCAGAGGGCCTCTTGTCCTGAGCCTGGTTCTGCTGGAGGTTTCTTCCTCATGAGGGAGTTTATCCTTTCCACTGTCTCCTTCATGCTTGCTCAAGGTGAGAGTTCTGTGAGGAAGTTAAACTCAAAACAGTCTGCTCCTCAGATAAATAGTGTTAACAATATATATATATATATATATATA
>JBBPBX010004083.1:24703-36760 GCA_038048925.1 Garcialebias charrua
AGGTGAAATAAAAAACAGATCAGCAAGGAGATAGACAGGTACATCGAGTCTTAGCCGCATACATGTCAGAAGCAGCATTTGATATGGTGTGAGAAGTGTCTTTTTGGGGTTAGTGACAGAAACCAGCAGTGACAGTATTTGCATGAAGGTTTGAAGATTAGGCAGTCCTGTATAATGTCTTACTTTATCATTGTCATCTTCGGAAAAAAAGCCATCACTGAACTTAACTCTGTTCACCTGCTGCCTCAGTCCTCGATTTTCTTCTAACAGTCTATGTATTTCTGCAGACTTCAGGACACATGCTCCACATTCAGGGATGACAGTCCCCTCTTCTTCAATCTGTTCAGATGATTCAGTCGGATCAGAAACGCATTCCAGCTGAACCTCGGCCTCCTCCAGGACATGATGGGCACAAACGTCTTCATCCTGCTGCGCCACTAACCCAGCTTCCTGCGATGTGCTGTTACGTTGCTGGTGTCGTTTACGGCGTGCTGCGTCAGTCGGTTTAACCTCAGTGTGACCCAGACGTAGAGATGGAGACCAGTCCGCATCACTTTCCATCATCTCATAAGCTGGCTGACCTGCAATCACATAGAGATGACAGATAAACGACAGGTGACAGCTGTGATGACAATGCAAGGCTCAGAGTCCATCCATCCATCCATCCATCTTCTTCCGCTTATCCGGGGTCGGGTCGCGGGGGTAGCAGCCTAAGTAGGGAGGCCCAGACTTCCCTCTCCCCAGCCACTTGGAGCAGCTCCTCCGGGGGAATCCCAAGGCGTTCCCAGGCCAGCCGAGAAACATAGTCCCTCCAGCGCGTCCTGGGTCTTCCTCTGGGTCTCCTCCCGGTGGGACGTGCCCGGAACACCTCACCAGGGAGGCGTCCAGGAGGCATCCTAACCAGATGCCCGAGCCACCTCAACTGGCTCCTCTCGATGTGGAGAAGCAGCGGCTCTACTCCGAGTCCCTCCCGGATGACTGAGCTTCTCACCCTATCTCTAAGGGAGAGTCCAGCCACCCTGCGGAGAAAACTCATTTCAGCCGCTTGTATCCGAGATCTTGTTCTTTCGGTCATAACCCAAAGCTCATGACCATAGATGAGGGTGGGAACGTAGATCGATCGGTAAATTGAGAGCTTTGCCTTTTGACTCAGCTCTCTCTTCACCACGACAGACCGGTACAGCGCCCGCTTCACTGTGGACGCTGCACCTATCCGCCTATCGATCTCACGCTCCAGTTTTCCCTCATTCGTGAACAAGATCCCGAGATACTTAAACTCCTCCACTTGGGGCAGGACCTCCTCCCCGACCCGGAGAGGGCATGCTACCCTTTTCCGGCTCAAGACCATGGCCTCGGATTTGGAGGAACTGATCCTCATCCCGGCCGCATCGCATTCAGCTGCAAACCGCTCCAGCGAAAGCTGTAGATCACGAGCTGATGAAGCCAATAGGACCACATCATCTGCAAAAAACAGAGAAGCGATTCTAAGGTCACCAAAACGGATCCTCTCAACACCTTGGCTGCGCCTAGAAATTCTGTCCATAAAAGTTATGAACAGAATCGGTGACAAAGGGCAACCTTGGCGGAGTCCAACTCTCACCGGAAACGAGCCTGACTTACTGCCGGCAATGCGGACCAAGCTCTGACACCGGTCGTACAGGGACCTAACAGCCCTTATCAAAGGGCCTGGTACCCCATACTCCCGGAGTACCCCCCACAGAACCCCCCGAGGGACGCGGTCGAATGCCTTCTCCAAGTCCACAAAGCACATGTAAACTGGTTGGGCAAACTCCCACGCACCCTCCAGGACCCTGCTGAGGGTGTAGAGCTGGTCCAGTGTTCCACGACCAGGACGAAAACCACACTGCTCCTCCTGAATCCGAGGTTCGACTATCCGACGGACCCTCCTCTCCAGAACCCCTGAATAGACCTTACCAGGGAGGCTTAAGAGTGTGATCCCCCTATAGTTGGAACACACCCTACGGTCCCCCTTTTTAAATAGGGGAACCACCACCCCAGTCTGCCAATCCAAGGGAACTGCCCCATGTCCACGCGATATTGCAGAGTCGCGTAAGCCAACACAACCCTACAACATCCAGAGCCCTAAGGAACTCCGGGCGAATCTCATCCACCCCCGGAGCCTTGCCACCGCGGAGCTTTTTAACCACCTCGGCGACCTCAGCACCAGAGATCAGAGAACCCGACCCAAAGTCCCCAGGCTCTGCTTCCTCAGTGGAAGACGTGCCAGTAGGATTGAGGAGGTCTTCGAAGTATTCCGCCCACCGACTCACAACATCCCGAGTTGAGGTCAGCAGCACGCCACCTCCACCATAAATGGTGTTGGTCTCGTACCTCTTTCCCCCCCTGAGACGCCGGATGGTGGACCAGAATCGCCTCGAAGCCGTACGGAAGTCATTCTCCATGGCCTCTCCGAACTCCTCCCACGCCCGAGTTTTTGCCTCAGCAACCACCCGAGCCGCATGCCGCTTGGACTGCCGGTACCTATCAGCTGCTTCCGGGGTCCCACAAGCCAAAAAGGCCCAATAGGACTCCTTCTTCAGCCTGACAGCATCCCTCACTGCCGGTGTCCACCACCGGGTTCGAGGGTTGCCACCTCGACAGGCACCAACAACCTTGCGGCCACAGCTCCGATAAGCTGCCTCGACAATAGAGGCGCGGAACACGGCCCACTCGGACTCCATGTCCCCCGCCTCCCTCGGAACGTGTTCAAAGCTCTCCCGGAGGTGGGAGTTAAAGCTCCGTCTTACGGGAGACTCTGCCAGACGTTCCCAGCAGACCCTCACGATACGTTTGGGTCTGCCAGGTCTGACCGGCATCCTCCCCCACCATCGGAGCCAACTCACCACCAGGTAGTGGTCAGTAGACAGCTCCGCCCCTCTCCTCACCCGAGTGTCCAAGACATGCGGCCGCAGATCAGATGAGACGACAACAAAGTCGATCATCGAACTGCGACCTAGGGTGTCCTGGTGCCAAGAGCACATATGGACACCCTTATGCTTAAACATGGTGTTCGTTATGGACAATCCATGACGAGCACAGAAGTCCAATAACAGAACACCACTCTGGTTCAGATCAGGGGGGCCGTTCCTCCCAACCACACCCCTCCAGGTCTCACTGTCATTGCCCACGTGAGCGTTGAAGTCCCCCAGTAGAACAAGGGAGTCCCCAGGAGGCGCACTCTCCAATACCCCCTCCAAGGACTCCAAAAAGGGTGGGTAGTCTGAGCTGCCGTTTGGTGCATAGGCACAAACAACAGTCAGAGCCCGTCCCCCCACACGTAGGCGAAGGGAGGCTACCCTCTCGTTCACCGGGGTGAACCCCAACGTACAGGCACCAAGATGGGGGGCAACCAGTATGCCCACTCCTGCTCGGCGCCTCTCACCAGGGGCAACTCCAGAGTGGAAGAGTGTCCAACCCCTCTCAAGGAAACTGGTTCCAGAGCCAGAGCCATGCGTTGAGGTGAGTCCGACTATTTCTAGTCGGAACCTCTCAACCTCACACACTAGCTCAGGCTCCTTCCCCACCAGAGAGGTGACATTCCATGTCCCAATGGCCAGCTTCTGTAGCCGAGGATCAGACCGCCAGGGTCCCCGCCCTCGGCCGCCACCCATCTCACATTGCACCCGACCCCTTTGGCCCCTCCCACAGGTGGTGAGCCCATGGGAAGGGGGACCCACGTCTCCTCTTCGGGCTGTGCCCGGCCGAGCTCCATGGGTAAAAGCCCGGCCACCAGGCGCTCGCCAGCGTGCCCCACCTCCGGGCCTGGCTCCAGAGTGGGGCCCCGGTGACCCGCGTCCGGGCGAGGGAAAACTTAGTCCATTAATTGTACTCATCATAGGGGTTTTCGGGCTGCGCTTTGTCAGATCCCTCACCTAGGACCTGTCTGCCTTGGGTGACCCTTCTAGGGGCATGAAGCCCCTGACAGCATAGCTCCTAGGATCATTGAGACACTCAAACCCCTCCACCACGGTAAGGTGGCAGCCCAGGGAGGGGCTCAGAGTCAACTGATGCATTTAAAAGAAGTCTTAGATAGATTTTAGAGTTTATCATGTGTAACCTTTTTGTACAGCATGTTTTAAGAGTTTATGATTTTAGTATGATTTTATCATGTGTGTTTCTTTTTGTAAAGCACTTTGTGATTTTATATCTGTGAAAGGTGCTATATAAATAAAGTTTACTTTACTTTATTATTCGTTCACTGTATTGTAGGATATAAATAAAGTACTTGTGTTCACCACTAGGTGTCATAGGTGACTAAGGTTGAGGTAGAAAAGGAGACAATTGAGCTTGGGCAATGACGTCACGACGAATGCGACGCCGCCATGTTTTCGGACATCCTTGACCAAAACAAACATGGCGTAAAACACCACACGAAGAACAAACATGGACCGCGAGAAACAGAAGATAAAGATTCGTTACCGCGACAAAACTGAACAAAGAAGCGAAGCAGCGCTATCTTGTTAAAACTGATTCCATTGGGCTGGATCCAGATGAGCACAGTCAGTGGACCGGTGATTTCAACGAGCTACCGCAGCTCCCGACATGAGCTACCTTGTGTGCGGTCTGAGTGCCTACACATGTGAGCAGTTCAGGAATTATAAATCTCTGCAAAGTCATCTTCAGTTCACAAATGGATGGGTGCAGGACCTGCAGATTTCTCAAGTCAACGACCAAAAAACTGTTGTTCTCACGAAGGTAGGTGAACACACAGGGACGTTGACATGTCGCAGCTGCTGCTGCATTTTCTTCTCAAACTGCTGTGATGAGTTTTTAATTTTTGTAGATGCGTTTTGAGACAATTTTTAGAAAAACGGATCAAAGTAAATCACCCCGAGTTTTTCTAGTGACCCCTTAAAAAGATAAGCTGCCATGAAGAACATTATTTTATCTGCCCTTGTTCCAAAATTGATAATGATTTTGTTGAGGAGGTTTGTTTACAAAACAGATGTGCACAAAGTTTTTAAATTGTTCTAATGGGTTCTAACCCACCCATCTGCACATCCATCCACACATTCATCCATCAATCCACACATTCATCCATCCAGCCATCCATCCACACATTCAAACATCCACACATTCATACATCCAGCTATCCATCCATCCATCCATCCACACATTCATCCAGCCATCCACACATTCATCCATCCACACATTCATCCATCCATCCACACATTCATACATTCATCCATCCATCCACACATTCATCCATCCAATATAATATTAATTTATACCTTTTCTGCTACTTTAGAACAGGCTATTTACCATAAGTTTTATTAGGTTTTTAGAATATACTGTATTTGTAACCTAACCTATGGAAAAAGTAGTGATGTGAAGGTAATGGATTTTACAATTTTATGTTGATTAATGTAGCAGAAATTTTCTATTTTTCCCCCTAGGTTCTGCACTCTCAGCGCCTGAATGAAGCACCACTCCAACCATGGGTGATTCTACGTTCCACGGGACAAGTAGACTGTGCACAGTCTAATGCCTCTGCTGTTATGTCCTCCAGTGTCACCAGACCAGCTCTGTCATCTGTGCGCAATGTGTGCTACCCCAGAAAAACAACAAGCACAGCTGCCATGAAATGGGGGGTCGATCATGAAGAGCAAGCAAGGGAAACGTATGTCAAACTGTCAGCATCGCAGCATGACAACTTCAACCTAGAAAAATGGATTTATAATAAATCCAGAATTTCCAGAGGTTGGTGCATCTCCAGATGGCATCATCCACTGCTCATGTTGTGAGAAAGGATGTCTGGAAATAAAATGCCCATTTAAGCACCGCGACAACTTCATCATGCAGGCCTGTGCAGATGACAGCAACTTTTGTCTTTATCAAAGTGATGGGAAATTAAACTTGAAGCAAACACACAAATACTACAGGCAGGTACAAATGCAGATGTTTGTGACCAAGTCAGCTTTTTGTGACTTTGTGGTGTGGTCACAGAAAGACTGTGTTGTTGTACGAGTATTTCCCGATGTGACCTTCTGGACCACCCTTTTGACAAAATCACAGGAGTTTTTTTTGAAGGTGTGTTTACCAGAACTTGTAGCATGTCACTATACCAGAGCGGCCGCCTCTACAACCTGTGATAATCCTTTATCAGAGCAACACTCATCTGGTCCAAAACAGAAAAAACAGAAAATAGCAAAAAAACGTTTGTGGTGCTTTTGCAAAGGTCCTGAGGAGAAGGATGACATGGTGGCCTGTGACAATGAGAACTGCAAAATCCAGTGGTTCCACTTGACATGCGTGGGGCTCACTCAGGCACCGTCGGAGACTGAGCCGTGGTTATGTGCCACATGCACAAAAATGTCTTGCTGAATCAGTTGTCACTGACAGCTAATTTCCTAGCTAGGTGCAGCATATGGAGGGAGGGATATGTTGAAGAATGAGGAAGTGGCAGCTAAGCACTGCTTTCTGACTTTATGCAGGTTTTTTATGCAATGATTACAATTTATTCTTTCTGTATGTGTTGTGTGTGTTATGTTTAATTTTGTGGACCACAAGTCTGTTGAATAAAGTTGATGATGATGAATAAGCAAAAGGTACTATTGCTAATTTGTTTTTTATTCTGACTCAGTGGTTCGGGAATCAGAATTTATTCTCAAAATTTTTGTTTGATATTTCATTGGTCCTAGTTCTCATTAGTTGCAAAGCATGCTTACATTTTCTAAAACTCACTTTGTTGTGCAAATATCAGATAAAATTGCACCTTAACATGTAATTTTAGCACATTGTTAATGTGAAATATATCTGCAAAAATCTAAAAAAGCTAAGTCTGGTCCTCTGGACATTCAACTTTTGAATGTCCAGAGGACCAGACTTAGCTTTTTTAGATTTTTCTACCTGGATTATTGAGCATGCATCAGGGTATATCTGCAAGAAGTTTTCATTTTCTGTGTTTATTGTATTTGAACTGTATTTATTCTTGTTAACACTACAAATGTCACATATTTTACCCATGTGGTGACGGATAATCGTAAACTCGGTTGATCTGTTGTGTTACTGTAACTTAGACATGTTCAACATTATTTAACAAGAGACTACAAACTGAATTAATCTGCAATAATTTATTTACAGCATGCAGCATCGAAGCAACACTTGGGCAAAAGTAGATACATTTTCACGTTCAGTTCATCAGTCAATGTTCACACAGATAATAATTCATATTTTCAAAACAACACTGGGGCCTTGCAAACAATAATGTCTCTCTGGCCAGTGCACCAAAGGGCTGAGGTGTGTAAACATTACACCTATAGTCTTTCTAAATGTGGTGGACACAAGCTTTCGGTTGATGCAGAGCAGGTGTGCAATGTGCTGGATTAGCAGATTAAGCCTCAAGCGCATTAAAGTTAGAAGGAGCATCTGAAAATGTGAAAGATTTCTTCCAGGCTGTGGAAGACAGGGGAGCAGCTGAGCCAGCACACCCATCACAACAGCCAAACATGGAAGCCCAGTGTAATACTTGACAATTGCATCATCTTTTAAGAATTGCTCATTCATTTTCTTTTGGGACAGCTCTTCCTTCAGGATCCTGTTTTCCTCCAGCAAGCGATTAATTTCAGCACCTCTGAGGACACACAGTCCACATTCCTGCAGTGTTTCAGCACTGTCCTTTAGTGCAGCTTCATCACCCTTTGACCCCGCGCCGGTTTCATCCACCTCGGACCTCTGTACACCTTGAACCACGTCGGACCCCTGGGCTGTTTCATCCTCAGAAAAACTCTGAGCAGCTACACCTGGAGGAGCAGTTTCATCCATCTCTGATGTCTGGCTACGCAGATCTGGTGGTGTGGCAGGTGCAGTGTTGTCCTCTGTGGTTGATTTGTGTCTCTTGGTCCGACGGGCAAATCGGGCAGTGTTCATTGTTTTGACTTCGGTGTGCCCGAGATGTAAAGAGGGTACCCAGTCAGGATCACAATGTAGGAATTCATACGCTGGCTTGCCTAAGAAGAGATAAAAGAACTTGATTAGATGATCTAGCTAGCCAGCCAGCTAGCTGTTTGTAAACGATCCTGTGTTACATATGAGCAGTTAATAAGTGTAATATTATTTATTTAAACCTTACCTGTGTGGAAATGCTTCGAACACACAAACATGTGTCTGGAAATACTCCTGAAAGTGATGTTTGTTCGTTTAACAGGTCATGTCACCATGTCTCTGTTAGCTTAGCAACCTGTGTTCCTCTGTGTTGTTTTCATGCCGGAAAGATGAAAAAACGGACTCCATTTGCAATACGGCTCCCCCTGCGATCGTGAGAACGATTGTGACAGTTCACAACACAACAAGCAGTCACCAATTCAGCGTATTTCACCTAGGATAACACACTACAACTAACGCAAACCCCGGTCACGTCAGACTCCTTGTCCTAAAGTACCGGGATGCTTTGCGCGATCCCGGTCCCGCTGACGTCACGATTCCAAGCTCTATATGCTAACTGTAGCATCACAGGATAGAGAAACAAAGCAGAAAATAAACAATCAGCTTACCTTTATGAAAATGCAGTGAACAAACACACATGTTTGTTGATATCTGGTTGAATGTGATCTCCTTGCGCCTGAAAGCTGCAACCCAGCAGGCCAACCTGCGTCTCCTGCTTAGATCTTCCATTAGCTGTCCACGGTCTTTTCTATAGACGGGAAACCTGAAAAACTTTATGCCAGAGTGACCTGTTTTACTCGAACAGCCTTTGATGCAACACCAACGAGCCATTTTTGAATTAAAAAGCACAATAGAACTAAAGCTAACTCAGATCTACGCAATGCTCACGACGTCAACACCAAACCAACATCGGCGCCCGATACCCACGTGACACGAGCCGTGACGTCACGTGCAAAAAGACCGGTTGGTTGTGTTTTGCGTAAAAGTTCTAAAACAAATTAATTTAATTTGCACTATTACCCGTTGCACAACCATCAAAAAGAGGCCAAAACATTATTATAAATTAAAATCACCGCCCTAAACACGACCTTAAACAGGAACGCCTCTTCCCTCTGATTGGACAGTTGTTCCGTCTTGTACTTCTATTTCCTACTGTGATTGGACAATACTTCCTATTTCGTCATGAGCAACCTACACTGCTATTGGTTATTACATAATCGTACAGTTAGGCCCCTCCCTTCTGTTGCTGTGATTGGATGTTAGTTGAATAATCGGAGTTTAACTTCCGGTTGTACAGTTCGGTGAAAGGGCAGCGCTAAGTGAATCTACAGTACATGTAACGTGTTTTCTTTGGAAAAGTAAGTCACTGACAGTGTTTAATCTATTTCAGCGTTTTTATTACAGATGTTTGAACTCAGGGCTTGAGTGTGCAGGTGGTATTTAGTTTTTTTTTCTTCTCTAGCAGAGCTAAACAGTTTACCCAACTAGCTAACGGATTAGCTAGTTATCACCAGACCCGGGAATGCCTTGTTTTTTAAATTTCTAGTACATTTCTCGTGAATATGAGTACTGTTAGGTATTTTAATGCACATTTACAAAACAGCACGTGGTACTGTTACATGTCAGGGCACCTAAACAACTAGAGAAGCCTCAAGGTGACTAAACCTGACTAAATAAAGGTTGAATGAAAAAGGTGAAACTACTTTAGTGGAGGATCAGTTTTTATGGTATCATCTTTCATCGTTAATTGGTGAAATCAGTGTATTCGTCGATATTGTTGCACAGAACATTTTCCAGCTTGTAACGAGTGCCTGTGTGTTTCAGGTGATGCTGTCAGAAGTGCTGCAGGTGCTCCGGGGGGCTGGCAAAGTGGGCTCAGCTCTGGTCACCACCCAGGGTGAGCAGCTCCGACTGATGGCCTGCAACTCCTCCCTGGGCCCAGGAGTCAGAGCTGCCCAGGACGTGGTGGATGGACTCGTGGCCACTTTCATGGGCAGCAACAGTACGGTGAGTTTCACTGAGTAATACACTCACAATGAAGCAACAGTAAAATACAACCATGTGTTTTTGTGTTACAGGCGATAAAGGAGGACGTGTTTCCAGACACCGAGGGTTGGGACGACGTGGACCCTGAAGAAGCAGCCAAGTGGGCTGTGGGCTCTGAGTTCTCTCCTGAGGCTGTGGATCAAAACCAGGCAGGACCAGCTGGACCAGCCGGGGGGATGCACACAGGCAATATTACCTTCTTCATCCCTGTTTCCAGATGAATTTTTTTCATTCATTCAACCTTTATTTATACAGGCTAGCCTCGTTGAGTCATGGGGACTCATTTACAAGAGGGACCTGTCTCACTCGCACCAAACAACCATCCACTCTCACACTCACACCTAGGGTCAATTTAGAGTCACCAATCAGCCTAACGTGCATGTTTTTGGTCTGTGGGAGGAAACCGGAGTACCCGGAGGAAACCCACGCATGCACGGGGAGAACATGAACATGTCTCTACTACGATAGTATTTTATTAATTTATGACAGTTTATATAGCACCTTTCACAGATATAAAATCACAATAATAATGTGCAAGGACAGCACAAATGCTGAAACTATATAAAACTTGCTTTGATTGCTTTTTATTTTATTTTTTGTTGTGTTTTGGGAAATGGAAAAAAAAAGCTAATCTCTGAAAGTGAAATTTTTTTGTTTTGTGCGTGTGGGTCTTATTTTAAGTTTTTAACAGATGTTTTAGGATTAGCATGCATCCCATGTCGTAAATTTAGAAAGCGCACAAATGAATCCTGAAAAACAACAGATTTGGAAGCATGTATTTCTTATCAGCAGATATTTTCAGATATAAATATCTGAAGTCCTTTCCTGAAGGAAATAATCTGGATCAGTAATATGTTTCATTTTAAACATGTGTCATCCTTCATTAATTTAACAGCTCAGAGATGAAAGTCCCTCGTGTTTCTCTCCAGGTTCCTCTCATCTCCAAAGTCAGCTTTTCACCTGTGCACTAAAAACAAACAAGATGTCCGAAGGAAAGGGGGGCTGTGAGAACATGGCCCCTGATGAAAAACATTTTAATGTACTGTAGGTCCATGATTTTTACAAATTATTTACACATATTTTTGTGAAACAGTTTTTGTTTCCCCTCAGACTAGCCAAACATTTTCTCTGATGGTATTAAAGTCTAATGTCTAATTAATCAATTCTCAAATAAACTAACAAAATGCATTAATCTGCAAATATTATAAACCATTACAGTATTTTACTTACAGTGAAACAAAGTAAACACGTTAGATGTTGGAACCAAAAAGTTGTACAATTTTTTAGTGATAAGACAATTTTTGAATGTTATAGTCACAGCACATGTAAAATATGAAACAGGGCTGTATTTAAATTATTTATTTGTGCTTTCCAAACATTTCAGCTTCCGACTCTAAAACTAACAGGGGTTTGTGCCTCTAAATATTACTGGTTTAAATGTACAAACTTCTAATAAACCTTATTTAATAAGGGCGTAATAACTCTTAACAGCTGTCTCAGCAGCAAAAGAAGCAACAAGCCATATTAATGTTGATATGGATCTTACTTTCAGTAAATTAGAAATTAAAAGCATCATCAAACTAACATTAAAGGAAAAATGGCAGAAACAATGGGAGGAGGAACGCAAAGGTAGATGGTTTTATAAGATACAAAGGAAAGTTGGAGAAATGCGAAGTGGGAGGAAAAACAGAAGAGAGGATATAATACTCTCAAGACTCAGAACTGGACACACTGGGTTGAACAGCACAATGTTTAAAATGGGGAAAACTGATACAGGAAATTGGCTTATTTGGCCAGGAAGAAACGGTTGAGCATGTTATGCTACACTGTAATAAATATGTAAAGGAAAGATTTATGCTTATCCAAAATCTTGAACTTATTCAAACAAAATACAAATTATCAGAAGTGCTAAGGGAAGATAGATGTTATCCGTTGATATTGCAGTTTCTTCGAAATACTGGTTTATTTGGTAGGATTTAATTACTCATTGCAGTTTTGTTTTTTGCTTTTTTCTAAGTGTTTCTTTTATTTATGTGGGGGAATTTTTTTATTATTATTATTATTATTATTTATTTTATTTATTTATTTATTATTATTTTTTTTTTA
>JBBPBX010004083.1:46740-68973 GCA_038048925.1 Garcialebias charrua
ATACATACATATATACATACATACATACATAATACATACATACATACATACATACATACACACGTCGGTTTAACGTTTTCCTAATAAATGAACGTTAATGGTCAAATCAGCTGAATTTCAAAAATGGTTTTGTTGACTCTGTGCTGCGGGAGCGCACAGAGGGAGGAAAAAAGGAGGAATTACGCTGTTCGTTTCTGAGAAATTTAACAAGAAAAGCACCTGAACAATTTTTTGTTTGCTCGAAATTATAGCAAAGGTGTGTCTCAGTCTAACAATTGCTTAATAAATGCACTTTAATGGTCAAATTATCTGCATTTCGCCGAGGCGGTGCAGCTGGTTTGACAGTTGGCCCAAGTAGCGAGCAAAATGAAAGAGGGGAGACCATGGCAAGCCGATTATATCATTAATAGCTGGTGAAGATTTTCAGTCATACAGAACATGGAAAATTCAGAAATGTTTCAGAAAAAAACAAAGTAATAAATAAAGTCCAGTTGTATCTGTCGTAACATTTTTTGAATTAGTCATTATAGCCACGTTTACCTATTATGGTACATGATACAAAGCATGCCTTACTGCTACTACTACAGGTGGTCCCCGACTTACGAGCGCCCTGACCTACGAGCGTTCGACTTTACGAGATTATCATAATTAATAAAAATATGAAATTAAAAAAAAAAAAAATTTTTTTTTTTTTTTTGGGTTTAAATGTTCTTAATTTCATGTGTTGCAGCTGTGAATGTTTTAAATGGCTTTATATATACGTAAAGTATCATTATTATCATTTTTTAAAATAATTTCGTGCTTTTTTGAACACTGCCGAGACTGGAACTAATGAATGAACTGGTATTCCGGTACTGCTGAAACTGGAACTAATGAATGTAAAATGGCGGAGCCGCCATTTTACATTCATTACTTCCGGTCTCGGTCGGCAGTCGGCTTTTGGAGGACTGTTTCTCCCATAAGAGCATGCCTCATACGGATAAATTAACTGGAAACACTCCCTGAACTCTGTGAATGTCTCAGGACTGGAGCAGCAGCCGCGATCGCTTCGCCAAGCGCTCCTACAGCACCGCGCGAGACCAGCAGCTCATGGTATGAGCTAAGCTAACATGCTAAACCGGACCCCACCAGAGCTGTTGCTTCGACAGCCGGCTTTGTGCGATCAGAGGTCCCTGGAGCTCGCCTCGATGTCGGACTGGAAGCCGAAGACATCGGGGGACAACGAGCTAACTTGGAATAACAAAGCCGACAGCATTTTTGGAGATGCAGATAAACCGGACTGCCCGGAGATGTCTCAGGCATGGAGAAGCTGCGGACTGGATTAGCAACGAGCTAACATTAGCCTCGTAGCTGCACCCTCGTAGCTCTCCGACAGCCGGCTTTGTGCGATCAGAGGTTCCTGGAGCTCGCCTCGATGTCGGACTGGAAGCCGAAGACATCGGGGGACAACGAGCTAACTTGGAATAACAAAGCCGACAGCATTTTTGGAGATGCAGATAAACCGGACTGCCCGGAGCTGCGGATTCGGGGGAGCTAATGCTAACAGATGCAGCTGATGGCGGCGCAAGCAGACGGCTTTCGGTAAGTTATTAAAACTTTTTCTGTATGAAGTTAGGATACTAACAGTCCTTTCTGTCTGGACTAGACAGTTGCACTGCACTTTGACTGCACATAGAGCGCGCGGAGGGGGGGGCGAGAGACGACGTGTCTGTCGTGTGAAAACAAAAGGCAGAGAAAAGCACTGTTGTACCGAAAAAACTGTATAGGTATGTGTTTATAGATGAATGTGTGGTGTAATGTGCTAGCTAACTGCTTGTAAATAAAGTGTTGTGCATGTTTAAGGATCAGCATGTACGCTTGTTCAGTCTCATGTTGATAAACGGGTGTGCGCTGCAGCGCTAGCGTCTTTTTTCTATTTGCGAGCAAAGTTCCGGTTTTACGAGATAGCCACTGCGGGCCGTTCCGATGTACGAATTTTCGGTTTACGAGTAACTCATAAGTACGGAACTCGCTCGTAAGTCGGGGACCACCTGTACTCTGCTACCATCAAATGGCTGATACTAATACTGCTCTTTTTTTTCAGTCAGAATGAATGAAAACTGTCATATCTCAGCCAAAAATTGGTTTATAAATCCATCCATTATCTTTTACCCGCTTCTTCCATTTTGGCTCACGGGGATTGCCGTGCCCATGTCCAGCAATCACTGTGCGATGGGCGGGGTACACCCTTGACAAGTCACAAATCCATCACAGGGCCACATGGAGACAAATGAGACAAACAACCATTCACTCTCACACTCCCACCTTGGGACAATTTAGAGTTACTAATCAGCTAACATGCATGTTTTTGGTCTGTGGGAGGAAACCGGAGTACCTGGAGAAACCCACGTATGCACGGAGAGAACATGCAAACTCCACCCAGAAAGGCCCTCGGACCAGGATTTGAACCCAGAACCTGCTCGCTGAGAGGCAGCAACTTTACCAGTTGAGTCATATTCATAAATATAGGGAAAAATCCATAAATGTGTCGCTTCGGCTTATAAGTCGCAGGACATGTAAATTATGCAAAAAAACAACAACAAAAAAACTGACATATAGGGAGGAAAATACGGTATTGCATTATTGATCAAACAGCTTGCCAAATCTCAGGAAAAAAACATGTACAGTAATATTAGATAATTTTCCTCGATAAATAAATGACCAAGTATAAAAAATGTTTCTCATTTGTTTAACTTGGTTCTTTTTATCTACTTTTAGGACTTATGTGAAAATCTCATGATGTTTTAGGTCATTTTTATGTAGAAATTTAGAAAGTTTTAAAGGCTTCACAAACTTTCAAGCACCACTGTACTGTATGTGTGAATATAAAGTTATAATTGTGCCTGATGTTCATGTTTTCAGTGGTCCCTGCAGATGTTCAGCAGAAGGTGCTGATTAAAGAAGAAGCTCCTGAAGTACGGATGCTTGGTGTGGACCAACAGGATCCAGAGACCCTCAACATAAAGGAGGAAGAGGAGGAACTGTGGACCAGTCAAGAGGGAGAGCAGTTTTGTGTGAAAAAGGAGACTGATGACACCGGGTTTGCATTCACTGCTGTTCCTTGGAAGAATGAGGAAGAAGAAGAGAAACCTCTGTTTTTACAGCTTCATCAGCACCAAGTAAAAGAGGAAGATCTTCCAACCAGCAGCTCAGCTGACCAGATGAAAGCAGCAACTGGTGGAGAGGACTGTGGAGAAGGAGAAACTACCAGGAACCCAGATCTAAATACTTATGGAGATGATTGCAGCTCTTCAGAGACTGAAGTCAGTGAGGATGATGAAGGTGATGAGGTGAAGGACTCTGACTCTCAGCTAAAAGACTTATCAGACTCTGGGTCAGAACCTGAAGACGGTGACAAAGACTGGAAGGAGAGCAGAGCTCCTGAGTCAGGCATAAACACTGTCAACAAATCTTGCAGCTTCACTGAGCATGGGAAACAATTTCACAAGACGAGTCAGTCAGTGACGTCTTCAAGTTGTTTGGTTATCGAGGAACGTTTAAAAGTGAAGAAAACTGGAGGCTCAATCAAGAAAAAACAGTCAAGACAGAACTCATTTAGTTGTGAAGACTGTGGAAAAATATTTAACCAAAAGGGTAATCTAAAGACACACATGATAGTCCACACAGGACAGAAAACATTTGCTTGTGATCTTTGTGGACGCAGGTTTGGAAGGAAGTCAATTTTAAACAAACACATGATAGTCCACACAGGACAGAAAGCATTTGCTTGTGATCTTTGTGGACGCAGGTTTGGACAGAAGTCAAATTTAAACAAACACATGATAGTCCACACAGGACAGAAAACATTTGCTTGTGATCTTTGTGGACGCAGGTTTGGACAGAAGTCAGATTTAAACAACACATGATAGTTCACACAGGACAGAAAGCATTTGCTTGTGATCTTTGTGGACACAGGTTTGGAGAGAAGTCAAATTTAAACAAACACATGATAGTCCACACAGGACAGAAAACATTTGCTTGTGATCTTTGTGGACGCAGGTTTGGACGGAAGTCATTTTTAAACAGACACATGATAGTTCACACAGGACAGAAGGCATTTGCTTGTGATCTTTGTGGACACAGGTTTGGAGAGAAGTCAAATTTAAACACACACATGATAGTCCACACAGGACAGAAAGCATTTGCTTGTGATCTTTGTGGACGCAGGTTTGGATATAAGTCACGTTTGAACAAACACATGAAAATCCACACCAGATGAAAACAGTTTAGCTGTGAATAATAACCCTTGCTTTGTCTTTTTTAATCTCATCTCATATAAAATAACACATTGCTTTCAGCAATATTTTTTCTTTGTACCTATGTTACCAATACTGTACATAGTTCCCATGTGACGTCACATAATGGGCATTTCCGGGTTGTCCGCCATTTTAGTTGGTGATACTTCCACTCCTGACCACTAGTAGCAGCGTAGGTTACGAGCAGTGTAATTTTTTGCGGTTGTTTATTTGTAAATAATTGCAATATTTATTTCGTGTTGGGACTGGTTGTACCAATCGAGCAATTGCCAAGCGTAAGTTTTACGTAATTCCGATAATAAGGAAGCATGAAGGACCAGATACAGAAGCGCTCACCAGTGCCACTGAATGTCGGCGAGTCTGATGGTGTCAGATCAACCGCAAGGATTTGCCATCGTCAACATCAAAAATATGCTCCGATCACTTCAGGTAAGCCAAAATTGTATGTGATTAACTTAGCAAAACTGTGTGTGTTTGAACAATTTTTTTCTAGCTCTTCTGTTACTGTCGCTAGCTTAGCAACGCTATGCTAACATGCTAACATCCACACCGTAACACAGACAACAAAGTGCCTCGCTCGTGTTTAGCCTCGACTCTGTTGTTAGGAAGCTGCTTGTTAATAATGTATTTTGAACCTTTATTTACCCTGTGACATCAGGCTGACACACACGTTAACGTTTGTAGTCGGTCTGTTTGTCTGTTAGCAAAATAACTCATGGACCCACACGACAAACTGTTTCAACTGGTGCATCACAATAAAATTACAGAAACAGTAACACACACTAATGGTAAAACTATGACATTTACAGCAGTGAAATTATAATAAAAATGTATAAGAACAGCATTAAAATGAAAACACAGGATAAAATATATACACGTACACAAAGTCAGCTCACACAGTATGAAACGCCAGAGAGAACAGATGGGTTTCAGCAGGGACAGATTTATATGAAACTTTCTGAAACTAATCACTGGACGGACATTTACAACTGATAAGCTTTAGGATAACTCAATTTAAGATGGCTCCTATCGCTACCTGAATATATTGGAAACAAAAATGTTTATCACTGACAGTTTTTGAGCTAAAATTTGATGTGGCAGTAACAGAGTTCACAGTATGTACATGCAGAGCTGAGAGTACACAGTATATAATGCTGTATGTACTGTATATACGTACACTGTGTATGTATACATACACATTATATTTCAAATAGATAATATTTGAACACTGCGACATTGTCATTGTTTTGATTTTGGTTCCCTTTTGTTTTCATGTGTGAATAAAGCATTGGGAATGTGTCTGTTCAGAAAATATTACATTAAAAAGTAATGTTTTGGGTATAACTTCCAACATTTGAATAATTGCTTCTGTTAATTTTTTTATGTTGTTCAGGACAGCTGCACACATGTACGACAGGTCAAACCCAGACTGGGCTACATTGAAGTTGACTGGTGCTCACTACCACAAAGGCAGCTAAGGAACATCAAAGATCGGAGTCTAAGATGAACAGGTATACAAATTAATGTCACTTTTAATAATTGTAATATTAATTAAAAACAAAAACCGGCTTCTGGAAGAGTAGCGGGTAGCGGTGTGATACACCATATATTGACATCCAAACAAAAAACGCCCACAAACTTTGAAACAATCACACGCTCCAAGCCGCATCCTCCGCGTCTCGCAGTGCTGACTGGGGGCAATGTATAGGACGGCTGTCACCGGGGGATCGCAGCGGGAGTGCAGACGGAAGTTGCACAACTTTTTTCACTCAACGGGGGGTAAAAGACGTGCGACAAGAAGTATAAACCAGCCTTTAGCGTTTCCATACGTTTGTGACAAATAGGATCTCCACCATAAGAGAGATTTCAAGCCCTTCCCAATGGAGGCATGTTGGTTCCAACGACAACCCAGCTGATGCTGCATCAAGGGGAATGAAGGTGCCTAATTTCCTTAAAAACCACAGTTGGATCCATATCTGTCAAGTCTCCCGTTTTGGCCGGGAAACTACCGTATTTTACCCCTTTCCCGTCGTGATCCCGAATTATTATTTTCCCGGAAATCTCCCGTATTACAATATTATTAAAAAAAAAAAAAAAACATTCCAGTGCCTCTGTCACTAGCCTCGCGAGAACTGCCACCTGCAGTCGCCTCGGTGGCAGTTCTCGCGATGTTAGGGCTGGCGCGGTCAGGAACAAACCCGGAAAAACACAGAGATGGAAGTAACGAGAGAGAACGCGTCCCTGCCAAAAAAGTTAAGACTTCGTGTAAATATGTTGAAAAATGGGACAGCGAATTTACTTTCCTAAAGTTTATTACGCGTTTTTTAAGATTTGTAACCGCGACTTTAGTGTCTCTCTCTCATGGGGGAAGGAACGATGTCCGTCAGCATGAAAAATCCGTCAAGCACAAAGGTAAGCCTGTCAGATTGTGATCACATAACTGGTTTGAAAGAGGCTGATAGGTAGTTATTTTAGATTTCTTGTAAACCTGTCTTAAAATGTAAGGGGTTCTGGACTTTGGTTGGGCTAGTGCAGGGGTCTGCAACCTGCGGCTCTGGAGCCACATGCGGCTCTTTGGTCCCTCAGCAGTGGCTCTTCCAAGCTTTGATCAAAACTAACTTTAAACTGAATTTTATTTGTTCTTATAACAACAAAAAGGGCTAGTTTTAGCAGTTTTTCCTGTCATTTCCTTTGCAAATGTGTGAATACTAGAACTAATAGAAGGAGTAAAACATAAGTTAACTTTATTTATTCGAAGTAGGATATTTAATTTTTCCACAATTAAAATAATTTACCTAGACCTGCATAGTTCATTATTTTATTTTTTAATTGGGAAAGATCACATTATTTTTCCTTCTTTATGATAATCTGGTCTTTTTTAGTCTAAAATATAAAAATATCAACAAATCATTAGATATTTTCAGCTTTACAATGGCCAGAAAACTACAGGTCAGAAAATTGTCCTCTAACAAACTTAAAGTGGTCTGTGGGCCACCAGTTGAGAATCCCAGTTGTAGCAGGTATTGTGGCTCCGGAAACGTTTAATTTAGTGAACAAAGGGGCAGAAATGGCTCTTTTGATCATAAAGGTTGTAGATCCCTGGGCTAGTGGGATGGCTCGGCGTACCCGGCAGAAAATTTCCCTTATTTTTAAATCCAAAACTTGACAGGTATGTTCAGATCCTACCTCTCTGACAGATCCTTTTGTGTTTCCATCAACGATTTTAGTTCTGCAGCAGCGGCACTTAAATGGGGAGTTCCGCAGGGGTCCATCCTAGGTCCTCTCCTATTCTCCTTATATCTGCTCCCACTTGGTGCTATATTCCGGAAACACAACATACCTTTCCACTTCTACAATGATGACTGTCAAATTTACTTCCCCCTAAGACAAAATGGTGCATGCTCTATTCAACCTCTGCTCGACTGCCTGGCTGACATCAGGGACTGAATTTCTTAAGTTTCAATGAAAAGAAGTCTGAAGCCATGTTGTTCCCTCCCAACGACACGATCACGAACCACTGAATCGACCTTTATGCTCTAGCCCTGTCTGAAAAACAAAAGTCACAAATCTGGGAGTGATAATGGAGCCTTCCATGAACCTCAGTAGTCATGTAAACATGATCGTTAAATCCTGTTTTTCCCAGCTGAGGCGACTGTCTAAAAGCTGAAGTCCAAAAATAACCTGGAGACAGTAATACATGCACATCTAGGCTTGATTACTGCAATTCACTCCTGTTTGGTATCAGTCAGACCATTGCACGACTACAACTGGTCCAGAACGCAGCAGCCCGATTTTTAACCAGTACAGGCAAAAGAGAGCTCATTACAACAGTCTTGGCCTCCCTGCACTGGGTACCGATTCATCCTCGAATCCAGTTCAAAATTCTCCAGTATGTCTACAAATCGCTGAACATCCTCAGTCCTACGTCACAGATGGTGCATTCGCGTGTAGTCGGATTTTCCAAGAAGAAACACGGTTTTTAATTTTAAAATCAGTTTAAAAGGAATTTTCATTCATTTATCATTTTGTTTGCAAAAACGAACATAGTTGAATGATACAAGATATATATCTTGTAACATTTTATGAAAAGAAGGAAGATGATGTCACAGACACTTTAATTCTACGATGTTACTCATATTAAATGGTAAAAAACATAAAACTTTCCTAACCTTTCAGGTACATCCGACCAGTGTACCTCATCACCAGTGAAAAAGGAATAAAAGCAGCTATAACAAAAATGCTGCCATTTCTGCAAGATTTTTGTATTACATTACAGGAGAGCTGTCCTGTATCTGCTGTGACACTTTTAATAACCTCCACATTGCATTGACCTTATTAATCCATTCTGATCCAATCTTTCTGACCACGTCCAGCTGACAAGAGTGAGCGGACGGGGGGCATGGAGGCTGTTTTCTCTGACATTTCTACCCTCTTACGTTTTAACGGAAATCAAATACAGTAGTGTGTTTAGTTAGAATCAAGAGTTTCTGACAGCTATGAATATATGATTGTTGAGAGGCTTGAACTGTAAGCAGCACATTACCTGTAGATGTCCCTGAGCTGTTCTTGAGACCGAGCACACGTGCCGGCAGGCAGTAATCCAGTCAACCTAATGGATGCTTCTCATTATTATTTATAAAGTATTTTATGTTGCCTGGCTCCTCAGGTGGTCCAAAAATAATGAATTTGGTCTTTTACTGAGAAGAATGTTTCAATTTGCTGTTTTATTTTTGATTCAACTGAGGGGTTTAATGGAAGCTGCATTGCTTCAGCTGCAGTTGATGCTTAATTACTTGCTGTTTGTTTCATCCTCAGAAGATGGTGAATCCTAAAATAATCTCACCTATATTTGAAATAAATATACTGTATATTAAAACCTAGCTGATGCATGATTTAGTAATTATTTGTAAACTGATGTTCAGGCACTGGTAAAAAAACATAATTTAAGAGGCTTAGTTTGGTTTTCTGAGAAGACATCTCCTTTATAATCTGAAAATAAATGTGCAATCATGATCCCTAATATATGCAAAGCTGTAAAGACCCGCAGAATAAAGCCACTGATCAAATCTAAGAAATTCTGATTTCCGTTGGAGATGCATAAAAACCTAAGAAAGCGACTAATAAATACACACGGTGACACCCAGTATTTTCCCCTCTCTCTCTCTAGTTCTTTGGCGTGATTTTGAGCCAGCTGTATATCACTCGGGTCACAGAGGAAGAAGCTCTTCAAGAGGAGGGTCTGCTTCCAAAGACCCAGCCCCGCGTTGCCACATGGTTCAGGTGTATGCCAGACAAGACGAGAAATCCCAACCATCTGCAAACTCTCAGTGGGCCTGGTGTTTTCTGAACAGTTTTTACGGTTCAGCTGTTTGTTTGTTTTTCTTTCTGTGTGCTATATGTTGTAATAATTAATACAAACTGTGTTTTATATTCTAATAATGAAATTATTGAAATAAAACTGGTATAAATGTATTTTAACTATCTGCCTGGTGCCTCAGTCTCAAGAATAAACGTAAGAACCAAAAACACATTTACCATCTTTATGTAAAGACTGATGACATGACATCTTTAAATGCAATATTCTGAGCATTACTTGTATAAAACCCTGAAAAGTCTCTGGTATCAAACACTGAACAACCCCTCTGTGCCACCGGAGCTCATCAAACCTTCACGATGTGTCCACCTCGTTAAGATTTCATTCCTCCAGCAAGAAAAACTCAAGGTGGACACATTTACATGGTTTACAAGATTATTACCACAATAGTTACCTTTTCAATTTTTTTCTAAGATACGATGGAAAATTTACGCATTTGAAAACAGAATACAACATGAAAAGTGATCAAATGTCTTGGTGAAGGTTCACAAAAGTTATTTTGTTTTCTTTAGCATAGCATTTACGTTTTTTATTAAATATAGATTGTGTTGAAAGAATGCAAAGCACTACTTAACAATGAATGCAATTAAAGTGGCTCTGTCATTCTAAAGATACCTCAAAGTTATTATTTAGTACCGTATATTTGGCTTAAATCAAGTGAATTTTAATGTAAAATTACTCCACTGCAGGATTTACTGTTCGTTTCCTAAACTCAACCCCAACATGAAGTTCAGCTTTTAAACTTGTGTGTTTAGCAGCAGCAACACCGACCACAAAAACGTTGCAACTTGTTTAATAATATATTTATGCAAGAAACTATTTCCCTAAAAAACAATTTTCAGGTGATGTGAATGTGTCTTCTTTTATTGTACCTTTTTGATCAAGTTGTCTTAAAACATTTAAAATTATTTTTTCTGCCTGTCAGATTTACAGAATTTATATCGACTAATGATTTTACCTTAAAAAGCTGTCACATTTAAGAGTTCTTTTATTTTGAAGGTGTGCCGTTTAAAATAGTTTGGGTGACGGTGTTGATTTGGAAGCTAAGACTGACTTTTTTTAAATTTGTTTACTTTTTCTGACTCCAAATCACATTGCTTAAACATATTTTAACCATGTTTTACCAGATCTCACTTGAAAATGAGTCTTCGAGGCTCAATGTGACTTATCTGTTTATATAAAGGTTAAATGAATGTACCGTAGTTTTGCACTTGCATCATGGCTCCAACACCTTTATAAGCTGAAACTGAGTAACTTTTGCGGACCATGATTCATTTAACCTTTATTTAGACAGGTTAATCCCATTGAGCCTCATTTACAAGAGAGACCTGATTTTAGCAAAGAGCAATGACAACAGTGGACAACAGTAGACAATTATGAAGCATCATACAAACTGAGAATTGTTTTCTATGATGATTTTTTTTTAATGATGTTAAATCAAACCCAAGTCTTGTTCTATTTTTTAAAAATTGGGATGAATTGTGTTGGCGACAAAAGGTATGTGTGGGATTTAGACAGGAGTTCAGCCCTTCTGGAGTCTTACTCATCCTTGTTTTTAGCTAATGCACCATAGTTTATGCAAATGCCAGGTGACCCCTCGTCTGATCAGTCACCTAGAAAATGGCCATACAAATGTAATGTAAAATAAGTGATTGCATTAATATTTACCCCTTTCAAAGTCACTGCGCTACTTCAACTCAGAAAGGTTACTGAGATGTACGAGTCGGGAGTGAATTCAAAAGGATTTCCAAGGCCCTAAATAACCCCAGTGATTCTGTTAAATCGATCCATCTTTAAGAATGAAAAGAATATGGAGTCTGTGTAAATCTCCCAAGAGAAAGCCGTCCTCCCAAACTGAGTGACCATGCAAGAAGGAGAATAGTGAGAGAGACCACCAAGACATCGGTGAGTGCTCTGAAGGAGGTGCAAGCTTCAGCAGGTGAGATGGAAGAGACTGAGCATACAGCAACTGTTGCTCTGGTTCTTCACCAGTATAAGCTTTATGGGAGAGTGTCAAATGGAAAACCACTGTTAAAGAAAACCCACATTAAACCTTAATCAGGGCTGGCTGCCAAAAAGCACTTGACCATGCAGTTTTCCACATGCCATTTGGCAAACTCTAGCTTAGTCTAAGCTATATTTGTATCATCTGTCTCTCTGTATCCTAAACTTAGTTCAGGGTTTACAGTACTACATTATTTATACATATCACTGTCACACTGGAGACAAGAAGCAGAGCACCTTGAGGACAGCAAACGTACTCACATAAAGGGTCTGATCTCAGCCCACCCACCAACCTTTTTAATGAAAGTTGATGACTCGAGCACAAATCTTACATGGTTAATTCACAACAATCCCAAGCTGACGTTGCCAATAAGTTGAAATCCATTCAGAAATTGAAACGCATTACAGCTGACACTAACAACTGAGCTGATGTTTTAAAACTGAGTAATTAAACCACTTAAGCCCCATTTTATTATGGGTTTGCAACATTATTTTACAAGTTAATGAAGCTAGTAGCTATTATCTGGTGTCTGAATGAGTCTGAGCTACTGAGGACTTTAAACAACAACAACAAAAATTCAGTTCAGCTAACAGCATTTTATCTCTTATTATTCAAGACGCAGATAAAAGCTGATTCACATATAGACAACTGAGATACAAAAAAAAAACATTTTCTTTAGAACAAAATCTAAAATAGAACATTCAGGTTGTCAGAAAGCCATTCTTAACTAATTAAGAATGGCTTCACGGTTCTTCTCTCATGCTCATGCACACTCAACGACAATGAGTCAGTGTTCTGTAATGTGGGTATAGGTGCTGATCACTCATTAGTCTAAAGCCTGTGTTTGGTCAGACAATGACATTTACCCCTGTATTTCATAACTAACAAGCCTGATCACTTTGTCAGCTTACGATGGAGCGTTCAAAGCCATGTGTGTCATGCACCAGAATTATGTTCTTCTCTATGACTAAAATAAATTAGCTAATTACACTCAGGAGCAGAGACGCACTTCTGAATGTATAACTAATTAACCACCATGGCTACACATTAAGACTCATTTATTAATCTGATTCAATGCTGGCATTTTACACAGACATGAACGCCCAATAAGAAAACAGAAATGAACTGTGCCTGAAAAACTAAGAGCGTAAAGTATTCAGAAGGAAACGCATCAGACAGCATCAGCAAATTACTTCTTGAAGAAGTAATTTGTAAGTAAAGTGGTCTGTTTAAGGTTAAAATCAGACACCACTCTGAGCAACAGGACCACACTTTCCAAAGAACAACTGTGTCAACTCTTGAAACTGTGCCTGCAGTCAACCTACTTCACATATGGGGAGCAATATTATAGGCAGAAACATGGGTGTGCTATGGGGTCTCCAGTTTCTCCTATTGTTGCCAACCTGTACATGGAGGAGGTAGAAAAGAGAGCCTTGACGTCCTTTTCAGGGAGACCACCAAGTCATTGGTTCAGGTATGTTGACGACACCTGGGTTAAAATTAAATCTCAGGAAGTCCAACATTTCACTGATCACATCAACTCTGTGGATAAATATATCAAGTTCACACGAGAAGATGTAAAAAATGGCAGGTTGGCTTTCTTGGACTGTGAGGTCTCAGTTTCTGATAGAGGATATTTGCAAACTGAGGTGTACCGCAAACCCACTCACACAAACCAGTACAGTATTTACAGTTTGACTCCCATCACCCGCTGGAGCACAAGTTAGGAGTCATCAGGACTCTGTACCACAGAGCAGACAGCGTCCCCACTAACTCCGGAGCCAGAAAGAAGGAGAAATCACACACAAAACGAGCTCTAGAGAAATGTAGATATCCTAAAGGGCAAGGCAAAGCTCCGCGCTGGACCGAGCGCCGTGCCACGCGCATGTGCTGCACGTGGGGTGTTCACAGCAGAGCAAAGCGTGAAGCAGCGTGTGGCTCCAACGTTTTCGCTCCAAATACTTGATGTCATTTGAGCAGAAGCAAGGCGGAGCGTTTAGCTACGGGACAAATTGAGGACGCTGATTGGTCATTTGCTGACAGCCTACTGATTTGATTGACAGGTCGGGTCTGAGAACAAGTTCATTCATTCCTCCTCATCGGAGGAGGAAGTGAATGGTGACCGCTTCAAGCGATCACTTGACTTTTGGCAAAAAAACAAAAGAAAAGTCCAGATCAGCGATAAAGAAGAGGAATTTAATTCATTTGTGTGTCACACAAAACAGTCTGCCACCAGGGCAGTTTATTGTGAGACACCGTGCGCGCGTGAGCGGTCGTAAAATTTGAGCTTGGCGCGAGCATTCAAAGGCTTGTGCAAGCGCAGCTCGCACAGCGTGGCGCCGCGTGGCCTCGCGCTAGCGCGGAGCTATGCCTCGCCCTTAACTGGGCCTTCCTGAAAGCAGAGAAGAAACCCAAACAGGACTCCAGCCAGCCATCAGGTGAAAAGAAGGAACCCAGACCCAGACCAGTGGTCATTCCGTATGTTGCGGGAGTTTCAGAGACATTGAGACGTTTATTTTCTAAACACAACGTCCCAGTGGCTTTTAAACCCCAAAATACATTACGGCAAAGACTGGTTCATCCCAAAGATCCAGTCCCCCGGCACAAACAGAGTAATGTTGATTATTAATTGATTGATTATTATTATTGATTATTATTGATTATTATTATTGATTGATTATTATTAATGATTTTGTACATTTACCTTATAATGTTTTTGCTACTTTTGCTACTTTTTCTTTTGTTTATTGTTTATTGTATTTGTATCATTGCTGTTCATCATTCTTTAGTTTGTAGCAGGTCGCTTTTGTAAATGAGCCCTCGAGGCTCACTTAAGGCCGAGATACACTTGAGCGTCCTCAGGTACGCCACTCTACGCGCGCATTTTGTGCGCATGTGTTTTGCTGCTATACTTCAGAAACTATCAGCTTTCAAACGCTCGCGTTCTCCTTGTTGTAATATGAGCAGCTGCGCACGGAGGGGACTCAACTGAGCTCGCTGATTGGTCACTTGCTGACACGCCTACTGAAATGATTGACAGCTTTCAGTCAGCTCATGTAGCTCGCTGAAGACCGCGGCGGTGTTCTGATACGGTGTTTCTACTATATATGTTATAAAAAGTTCTCTCAGAAATAAAAATAATAACAGGGAGTGCTTTTCCTGCAGCACACAGCCCACCAGGGATATTTAAAACATCGCGCACCCAGGTAGGACCTGAATTCATTCATTTCATTCATGGAGTGAACGGAGGAAGAAGTGATTACTTGACTTTAGGCAAAAAAACAAAAGAAAAGGCCCGATCAGCGATAAAGAAGGGGAATTTATTTCATTTGTGTAACATACAAAACAGTCCGGCGCCGGGGAAGTTTATGGTCAGACACCGCGTATCGCGCACGCGGACGTAAAAAAAAAGCTTTGCGCGTACATGCCCTGAGGGGCTACGCGGGGCTACGCTTTTGCCTTGACGTACGTACGCTGCGTATAGGCATATCGTGAGAACGCTCGAGTGTATCTCGGCCTTAAGATTTACCTGACTAAATAAAGGTTGAATTAATTGAATGAATGTTGTGTATGCTGTTCAGTGTCAGGAGGGCTGTGATCAGTCTTACATCGGGGAAACTAAACAGCCACTGGCCAAAAGGATGGCCCAACACAGAAGATCAAGATTCAAGATTCAAGAGCATTTATTAACATTGCACCAATTTTCATCGATACAGCGTGATTTATGTATTCACAGTCATCCAGGAGAGGGTTTTGAGTGTGAAAAGCTGCTGCCTTATCAAAACACATGACATGTTCTTCAGCGCGGCCTCTCCCATCCGTCTCAGGATGAAGGTCAAAGGTGGGAAAACAGGGAAAGAAACCATGGGGGTTACAGCGTTGATATAAAAAAAAATGAATCACATTTTGTCTGCAAGACACCGCATGACCCAGTAAAAACCATATCATAAGCACATTTATGACAGTTACATGTTGCAGGTTGAAACTGAGGCAGGGAGGATCTGTCCATGATACATTCCGGATGCCTCCGATAACGCTCATAGAAAAGTTCTCCGGGGGGGGGGAGCAGACAAGACAAGAACAGCTTTTTTCCACAGTAGCCACGTCTCAGGAGAAATTAGATATCCAGCCTTTTCCAAGGCTGTTTCCAAGGGAGCCAGATAAGAATTACAAATATTTTTACATCAGGCACACTTTGTAATTTCAGCAGCCTTCAGTCTGTAAGGGCGATTCTGTTCATATGATCCAATTCGGGACTTTTTTCCCACTGATCCAACTCTGACCTCAGATGTTGACCACAGCGACCCGAGTCCTAAGTCCAAGGGTGATCAGCTCACCCTCTGGATAAGCTCTCAAACAGCTGAATTCTGATGTTGACCACAGCGAACAGAGTCCTAAAACCAAGGTTGATCTGTTCACCCCCCGAATAAGGGGTCCCCCCAGGGACCCATCCCTGCCTGATGCCCTCAATAAGTTTTATGCAGGTTTTGATGATCCAAACAGACCAACTAGCACCAGACTCACCTCATCACCAGACGAGGAGCACCTCAAAGTGACCGCAGCAGAAGTGAGAGGCAGTCTCAGAAGGATCAACCCTCATAAAGCTACGGGTCCAGACAACATCCCAGGGAAAGTTCTGAAGGAATGTGCGGACCAGCTCTGTGAGGTGCTGGCTGACATCTTCACCACCTCACTTGCACTGGAGTCAGTTCCCACCTGCCTGAAGACCGCCACCATCATCCCAGTCCCAAAAAGCTCCACAGTGACTGGTCTGAATGACTACAGACCGGTGGCTCTCACCCCGATAGTCGCTAAATGTTTTGAGAAACTGGTCATGTCCCACATCAAGACAGCCGTCAACATCAACGAGGACCCTCATCAATATGCATACCGTGAGAACCGATCAACAGAGGACGCCATCTCCTCCGTGGTCCACACTGCTCTCACCCACCTGGATCAGAAGGACTCATACGTGCGTCTGCTCTTTGTGGACTTCACATCTGCCTTCAACACCATGATCCCCCAAACTCTGATAGACAAACTATCCACACTTGGACTAAGCCCCTCTATTTGTAACTGGGTCTTAGACTTCTTAACAGACAGACCACAGTCCGTGAAGATCCACAACTTCTCCTCCTCCACCATCACCCTCAGCACTGGCTCTCCTCAGGGATGTGTGCTGAGCCCTCTTCTGTTCACTCTGCTCACATATGATTGTACAGCCACACATCCAGGCTGTCATATTGTTAAGTTTGCAGATGATACAGCTGTGGTGGGATGCATCACAGATAATGATGAATCCAGCTACAGACAGGAGGTGGAACATCTGGAGAGCTGGTGCAAAGAGAACAACCTTCACATGAATGTGAAGAAGACGAAGGAGATGATTGTGGACTTCAGAAGGAACAAACACACCCACACCCCACTGTATATAGGTGGATCTGCGGTGGAGGTGGTCTCCAGCTACAAATACCTGGGTGTACACATGAATGATAACCTCAGCTGGAGCAATAACACCACCAGCCTGATCAAGAAAGGTCATCAGAGACTCTACTTCCTCAGACGGCTGAGACGAGCCGGTCTGAGAAGCCCAGTCCTCACCTCGTTCTACAGGTGTGCAGTGGAGAGCGTCCTGTGCTCCAGCATCAACGTGTGGCATGGAGGCTGCACAGTTGCAGAGAGAAAAGCTCTGCAGAGAGTGGTGAAGGCTGCACAGAAGTCTGTGGGAGTCAGTCTCCCCACCATCACAGACATTTACACCTCCAGATGCAGAAAAAGAGCCACCTGCATCATGAAAGACCTCACTCACCCAGCACACTCACTCTTTGCACCACTCCCCTCGGGACGGAGGTTGAGGAGCATCAAATGTAGAACCACTAGACTGAGAAACAGCTTCTACCCTGAGGCTGTCAGACTCATGAATAAATAAATAATAAGAATAAACACTGCAAAATGTCACATCATACTGATACTGATCTGTTTCTTGTTGCTGCGTTCATCTGTGACCATCTGCTCATGTTCGTGCTGCTGTTTATAATGATGTTTTTCTACTACATTAGGGCTTAGTGTATTACTAGCTGATGTGATGTCTCTCTTAGTTAATCCTAGATGTTATTATTGTATTTCTCTTGCATTTGTTGTTGGATGTAACTGGGACCCTGTGTACATAATCTCGTTTTCAACACATGTACTACATGCGGTGCAAATGACAATAAATTCTCTCTGACTCTCTGACTCTGACTCTGAATAAGCTCACACACAGCTGATTTCTCGAGGTCACAGCGCAGACCAGACGTCGGGTGCTCCAGGCATTAAGTCCTGCTGAAGTCTCCCTCTTTTGCGATAGACCAGTGCTCCACAAATGCCAAAAAGGAAAGCGCTGCCATCATAAATCCAAGATTCCAAGATTCTTCACCTCCACAGAGCACACCCAGACATCCACGGAATCCATGGCGGAATCCATGGCGTATCCTCCGTCACTCTGTGAGGTTGAAAAGGCTCCCCTTGTGCCTTCTTCTGTGGAAATCTTCTTTGTAGAATCGAATGCCCAAACCTCCAATCCATCTTAATTTGCGTTCGAGGCGCTTTGCTGTGGAGCTGCCAGCAGCAGGGGGGGGGAAGGACAGGAGAGGGAAGGGTTGCGACTGCCTCCGTTGAGAGCAAGGTTGAAATCAACATCATCATGTCAGGACTCTGCAGTCTACACTCATCTCCAGGCCAGCGGTCACTCTTTCAGGGATGAAGATGTTCATATCCTTGATAGAGAGGAACGATGGTTTGAGAGAGGAGTAAAGGAGGCCATCTTTGTGAAAAGAAACCGTCCATCATTAAACAGAGGTGGAGGCCTCCGGGTTCAACTGTCCCCCACTTACAATGCTGTTATTGCTAGTATCACTCAGCCCTCTGTGAATAGCAAACAACCATCAGGGTGCTAACGATCCATCATCAGGCTGATGGTCCTCCTTGATCATGTGAGCAGCTGGTTTCGGCTGTCATCAGCCAACTGGTTGATCCACTGTGGGAGGGTGCTATTTATAAGACTGAGCTGAATACAGCTTCTCAGACTGAGGAAGTCTTTCGGACGAAAGACGAAACGTTTCTACAGTTTTTTTTGCTTTGTTTTGTTTTTTGAATGTCCAGAGGACCAGACTTAGCGTTTTTGGATTTTTCTACCTGGATTATTGAGCATGCATCAGAGTACTTCTTGAAGACATTTCCAACGTCAGAGTGGTTCATATGTGCTTATACAAGTGGTGTTACTGTGGCAACTAGAACCTCTTAACGGTCTCTTCAGACCAAATTAATAAAGTAAGTAATGTGAACTTGATGGACTTGATCAGTTATTCTTTTTTAAAACTGTTTCTTTTGAAATCTGTTTATAATAAACCATCTTGGCTCCAGCGAACTGGTTGGTCCACTTAAGGGGTTTACTGCTTGGTGGGGAAACAGTTTGCTGGAACTCCTCTGACTGATGATGGAGGGTGAAGTGTTTCTATAAAAAATAAACCGTTCAGATGACCCGACTGAGAGCTATTGGACAAACTGTAGGAGTTTTTAAAGCTCTGGATCTACGTCTGAATGTTGTTGATGCGTTGGCTTTAAACTTCTTGAGCCTCGCTACGACATCCATCACGTCAACACTTAAGGCTCTTGCAGAGCTGTGCGTTTGTACGAGCGCCGCGCCACGCGCGTGTGCAGTTCACAGCAGAGCTCAGCGTGAAGCAGCAACGTTTTCGCTCCAATACTTGATGTCATTTGAGCAGAAGCAGGGCGGAGCGTTTAGCTACGGGACAAATTGAGGTAGCTGATTGGTCATTTGCTGACACGCCTACTGATTTGATTGACAGGTCGGGAAAGGCAGAGGGCTGCGCAGCTTTGTTCTGTGTTTATATGTTAATAAAAAGTCCTAAAAATTAGAATTAAAACAGGGAGCGCTGGTCCTTCAGCCCACACAGCAGACCAGCACAACAGGAAATGTTTAGAACCTGCGCATCCACGTTGGACATGACTTTAGTTCACTCGTGACAAGTTCATTCATTCCTCCTCATCGGAGGAGGAAGCGAATGGTGACCGCTTCAAGCGATCACTTGACTTTTGGCAAAAAAACAAAAGAAAAGCCAAGTTCAGCGATGAAGAAGGGATATTTAATACATTTGTGTCTCATACAAAACAGTCAGCCACCGGGCAGTTTATTGTGAGACAACGCGCGCGCGTGAGCGGTCGTAAAATTTGAGCTTGGCGCGTTCACGCCCGCGTTCAAAGGCTTGTGCCGCGGCGCTCACACGGCGTGGCGCGGCGCTCGTCAAAACGCACAGCTCTGCCTGGCCCTTTAGCCAAAATAATTGTAGTATCACTTTATGAAAAAGCTAAAACTGGTATTGTCAACAAGCATTGGACCAGATTAAAACCCTGAAGATGATGATGACCAAGAGATTCAACCACCTTATAACAACCGTTCAAGAAGAGGTGTAATTCTTTTATTATTATTATCTAATTAACTTTTTTAAATTTAAAGTTATAATCTTAACTCAATATTATTATTATTATTATTATTTTTTACTTCTTTGTGTTTTATTTCCAGTCTGGGACAGAGATAGCAGCTGACTTCTTCCTCTTCAGGAAAATCCACCAGAGATCACCTGCAGCTAAGAAGTCTGCGATGACTGAACTCTGAACTTTTCCAGGGACAGGTGGGAGCAGGTCCAAGAAGAGGTTGTTGTGAGTAATGAGGACAAATACAGCCACACTGCAAAATTAGCAAAGCTCTACCCCTTTATTCCAGCTACCTGTTGTTAGTGAGCAGTTTTCTCCACCACTGGAGATATTCACTGCAACTAGATCTGTGCTTTTGACAGAAAATGTGGACAAGTTGGTCTTTCTGGACAAAAAACTTAAAAACTTGATTAGTTAGATTGTAAACAGTCTGTTGCTGCTTATTGTTCTTCTGACTGTTATTATATTTATTAAGATTTTTATTATTGTTAGTATAGTTTTTTTATTGTAGAGTGCTGTTTATTTAAAATATCATGCAAATGGGTCGCTTTTATTTATTTTTATACAAATGTATTGTTTAAATGACACATTTTTAAAATAAACATTTTGTAAGTCTTTATTTTGTCTTTTTTTTGTACATAAAATTAACCGAACCGAGCCCTCCTTGAAACTGAACCAAACCAAAATGTGATGAATCACCACCATTCCTGAACCAACCTTTCAGTCATTCATCAATAGCCATACAGCTCAACGGTCCATCTCCCACCACAATAGTTACTATTTGCACCCACTTCGGATGTTATCAACCATAAAATGGCCCTTATCAATTATTATCATCCCCATTCGTAGCGGTCAGAATGCCCTTGCTGTACCTACTAGTAGGTTTAACGGTACGTTGTTACCGTTACAAGCGATGACAGCAGGCTCCGTCTTTAGCTCTGTGTTAAAGTTTAGAGCCTCTGGCGTTAGGTTTAGGGTCTTGGTTAGGTTTAGGCACAAGGGTATGGGGGTTAGGTTTAGGGTTGGTCCTCTGGGTCAGGTTTAAGGTTAGGTTGAGGAAAACTGTTCCATAACCTGAAAAAAACTAAAACGCTACACTTCCGGGTTTATGGAAACACGCTGCCTACTCACAGTGATAACAACGCTGATAATGTTCTGTTAAACATGCTGGTAGGTAGATTGTGACCTATTCGTTGCTACAAATGGGGATGATAACAGTTGATAATGCCCATTGTATGCACTGACAACATCCGAACCCGCGGCTATTTACCATATACCATACTGGTATTGGAAACCTCCCCAGCATAAACAACTCATCCTCCCCTGATGAGCTAGTATTACACCATATCAACAGTCTCCATAACACCCATGGACTGTCTCCTTCACCCATTCTGTATCCTGGTTTACACTTCGCTATTTGAAGACCAAAGGACGATAGCCTGAATACCTCTGCAAGAGAACAGGACTCACAATTCAGACACATACTCTGCCTATATTCTCCATTACAAGAATGCCCTGTCCTCTGCCAAATCCCAATATTACACAAATATCATCAGTACAGGTGACAGGAATACACTTTTCTCTCTAGCAAACAAAACTATGCCCACTGAACTCTCTTGCCCCTCACTTCTACTCCACCAGTAACTGTAACTCTATGACATTTCTCAAAAATAAGATCAACACTGTCTACCAGCATCTGCCCTCTCACTCTGTTTGCAACCTGCCCTTTCCTGTTTTTCTAACCCCTCTCTCCCACTCACTCAAGTCTAGAGCGTCATACTTCCTTCACATGCTGAAATATCCCACCTGATCCGAACATCTACCTGTCAGCATGATCCCCTTCCACATACACTTGTTAAAGCCTCTGTTCACTCCCTTCCCCCATTAAAAACAGAAACTGGTCATTCCTTTCGCACCGCAGGTATTTTCCCATCATTTCTTAAAACAGCAACAGTAACCCATAACCTTAAGTAATATGTATCAGCCCCCAATGACTTTAATAACCTTCAACCCATATCCAATCCCATTTTTTTTAAATATGTGTGTATGTATGTGTGTGTGTGTGT
>JBBPBX010004084.1:0-32590 GCA_038048925.1 Garcialebias charrua
AACCAATAAAGATCAGGAGGGGATGCAGACAAGGATGCCCATTGTCACCTTTATTATTTACTTTGGCAATAGAGCCATTTGCTATTGCTATCCGTTCACATCCGCAAATTTATGGAATCAAAATAGGATCCAATGAACACAAAATCTCCTTGTTTGCAGATGATGTTATTTTATTTGTATCTAAAATGAGTAGCTCAATAAAACATATTTTGGATATAATTAAACAATATGGTGAGATATCGGGATATAAAATAAATAAAATGAAATCTTCAATGCTACTTCTTAACAAGAATGATAAGATAAATATAACTTCAGAAATACAAGAGTTTAAGATAGTAAATGAATTTAAGTATTTAGGAATATGTATTTCATCAAACATAGAACAGATATCCGCAACTAACTATAAACACATATTAAATACTGTAGAAGAATCTTTAGAAAGATGGATGCCATTGCCAATATCTATGATTGGAAGAGTAAATTTAATGAAAATGATTATATTACCAAAAGTGCTTTATGTGTTTCAGAATGTTGCCCTTCCACCTCCTCCTGAATTCTTTCCACAAATAAGAAAGATGATGATACGTTTCTTATGGAAAAACAGGAAATCCAGAATACGCTTAACATTACTATACCTCCCGTATGATCGGGGAGGCTTGAAATGCCCTAATTTTCAGTGGTACTATTATGCAGTACATCTTAGGTCTATGATGTTTTATTATAGTAAACATTCCCCACATTGGGTTGATATGGAAACACAAGATTTAACAGTAACACTCCCAGCATATTTATATTCCAATTCAATAATGAAGCTCCTGAAACAAACTAAAAACCCATTTCTTAAAAACACAATTAGAGTATGGAGAGATGTTAAAAAAATTCTAAACGATTCAACTAATTTATCTTTATTCAGCCCAGTGTGGGGAAACCAATTCTTTTTACCAGGTAAAACGGACCCAACATTTAAAGAATGGAAGGATAAAGGTCTCCAAAGGATTGAACACTTGTATGAATCAAATTCAGACACACTAATGAGCTTTCAAGAGTTACAGACTAAATTTAATATAAATAAGAATCAATTTTTTAAATATCTTCAACTCAGAAATTTTATAAAAACAACTCAGAACAATGTGCTGACAAAACCTCTAAAATCAATTTTAGAAGAAATGCTAACAAAAGATAGTTTAAAAAAAGGTATTATATCAGATTTTTATCAGTTATTGACATCATATTCTCTTGAAGGATCACAGGATAGATTTAATGCTTGGAAAGAAGACATAATAATGGAACTATCAGAGGAAGACTGGAAAAGAGCATGTACTCTTGCTCACACTAGCTCTATTAATACAGCTTTAAAAATGATTCATTACAAGTGGTTAATGCGGGTTTACATAACTCCTGTAGACCTTAATAAATACAATGGGGAGATACCTGATGTTTGTTCAAAATGTGTTGAGGAAAAGGGAACTTTGGTACATTGTATGTGGTACTGCAGGGAAATTATGTTATTTTGGACTGAAGTAAAAAATATAATTGAGAAAATCATTTCTAAACAAATAATTTTGGACCCAAAACTGTTTTTGTTCGGTCTATATCCTGAAAGACATAATTATACTAATAATGAACAAAAGTTTATTGATTTAAGTTTGATTAATGCAAAAAGATGTATATCGCTATGTTGGAAAAACTTAAATAGACCTACTGCGAATCAATGGTTACAGCAAATGTTATCGGCTCTTCCTTTGGAAAGGATAACGTATTTGTTAAAGGGCAAGCAAGGACTGTTTGAGTGTGTTTGGAACCCTTTTATTTTGTATGTAAAAAGTCTGGACACTTTAAATGAAAATGCAAACAATTGAAGAACGTGCTGACCGCAGTTCCAAAGACAATAATAAGAGAAGACATGTATAGTTGGACTCATTATAAAAGAAATGAACAATGAAAAAAGAATTTTGAGACATTTTGTTGTTGATTGTATTTTTGATTTTTATTCCTTTTTATTTTTTATTTTTTTTATTGTGTGGGTGGGGGTATTTTACTTAAGTTTGTTTATTGTATGAATGTTGGTTTAATTGTGTAAAAACTCAAATAAATATATTTTGGAAAAAAAAAAAGAAAGTAGCCTTGAGATGCCTGCTGGTCAAGGGCAGACGTTCACTCTAGCATGCATTTTACTGAGCATTTCAAGGGCGTGAATGGATTACGTTCCCATAGCAAGTATGTTGCACCGAGAGACCAGACTGAAAGGGAACTGAAAGTTATGCACCATAACTCATGTTCCCTGAAGGAAGGGAACGAGGTGCAACATATCTGGCCCTTTTCAATGCTGAAAGCTCGGTGAAGTGCAACTTTGGAGAAAGATGGAGGGGCGCAAGCCGCTTAAGTACACAGAGGGCGGGGCCTCTGGCGCGGCGGTGACGCCCCTAACCGTAAAGGCATGAGTATATTCCTTCAGGTAATCACGCGGGGGCGCAATTCTCATAGCAAGTATGTTGCACCTCGTTCCCTTCCTTCAGGGAACATGAGTTATGGTGCATAACTTTCAGATTTCTGTCTTTATTGATGAACTTCATTGTACAGTATTTAGAAAACATTAGAGAGGGAATTTTAAACCTAAAACACAAAACAAAGAAAGGGGCATAAGTTTGAACAGCTTTAACCGTGGACTGTAAGATTTAAAGATGTTCACCTGACAAGACAAGTACTCGTGTTGAAGAATCCTTGCTGTGGTTTTGTCTAACTCTCCAATTCTTGTGGCCTCCTCCAGTTCTTCAGTGAAGATCTTGTGCAGCTCCACTCGCCTCCACTCGATGGTTTGCCTCTGGACGTGTGCTGAGGCTTCTTCATGGCGAGCCAAGAGGAGGCGCTGAAGCTGACCCTGGCTCAGCTTGTGCAGCTTCTCTAGGAGGACGCCACACTGAAGAAGCTCCTGCTCATGTTACAAATGTACTGTTTTGCAATACACCACAAAATTAAAAACATTAAAACCGTGTTTATTCTTATTACCTGCTGGTCTGCATGTTGACAGAGCAGATCAGCCTGGGCCTTTTCAGCAACTTCACGATGATGTTCTGCCTCAATTTCTTCCCGAGTCTCCAGGTTACACTGACCTGCCAGGACACCCATCCGTGCCCTTCGCTCCTCCTTTAGACGCCCCTCCACGCCCAGCAGCTGTCCATGGAGCACACTGAGCAGCTTCTGCTGGGCCTGAGAACTGGCTTGCTCCCATGATTGAAAGCCCACAAGCAAGAAGGACATCACGTTTTTGTAGATCTGAATCCGAGTGGTCTCCAGGCTACTGGTGGCATTCAGCAGTGACGACATTTCAAGGCTTAAATGACAAAAATAAAAGAAAGTGCACAGAAAACGTTATTTTACTTTGACAAAATATTACATTATACAAACCGGATTCCAAAAAAGTTGGGACACTAAACAAATGTTTATGTTTATTAAATTTGTTCATTTTTTTTACAAAAGAAACAATACAAGACAATCCCATAAATGATAATGTACAAAATGTAAAAAAATTAAAGGTAGCAGAAAGAAGAATGAATCTTATTATATCTGCCCCTTTTTTCCAACAATCAGATTAAACAATAATAATCTTCAACCAACAGTACAAAATGACTAACTCTTTCTAATTTTCTAACTAATACAATACACATTACGCTATTTCATATATATTTTTTAACACATTTGTTTTGATCATTTTCTTAAATGTAAACATTGACTTGGCATTTTTAACTACATTCTCCAAGCCATTCCATAATCTAATTCCCTGGATTGAGGTAGAACGTCCCTTCAAACTAGTTCTGAATTGTGGTTTTACAAACATCTCTGTCCCCTTAAGATTATAACAACTTTGTCTTTTAACAAAATGCATTTGGATATTTAAAGGTAATGCATTATTTTGAGCCCTATACATAACTGATAAAATATTATAGTCTACCAAATCATGGAACTTCAATAACTTCAGTTGATAAAATAATGTACTTGATGGATGACGGTAATGTTTTCTAGTGATAATTCTTACAGCTCTTTTCTGTAATACAAAAATAGGCTTTGTGATTGTTTTACACGCATTCCCCCAAACATCAATACAATAGATTAAGTGTGGAACAATGATTGTGTTATACAACAAATACAGAGCTTTATCATTCAATAGGTCTCTGACTTTGTACAGTACTGCAATCGATTTAGCTATTTTTATTCTTACAGAATTTATGTGTTGTTTCCATGTCAGTTTGTCATCAATGATAACACCCAAAAACTTCACCTCACTCACTCTACAAATCTCAACACCCTCAATTTTGAGTGGAACATCAACAGTTTTCTTTTTATTACTGAATATCATGTAATTAGTTTTTTCTAGATTTAATGATAATTTATTTATTTTAAACCAAGTTTGTATCTTGACAAATTCTGTCTTTATCAATTCCAACATTTGTTCTATATCTTCACCTAAACTGAAAAATGTGGTATCATCAGCAAAAAGTACACATTTAAGGAGTCCTGACACATTTACCAAGTCCTTCACATATAAAATAAATAGCTTTGGTCCAAAAAAGGGGGACCGTAGGGTGTGTTCCAACTATAGAGGGATCACACTCTTAAGCCTCCCTGGTAAGGTCTATTCAGGGGTTCTGGAGAGGAGGGTCCGTCGGATAGTCGAACCTCGGATTCAGGAGGAGCAGTGTGGTTTTCGTCCTGGTCGTGGAACACTAGACCAGCTCTACACCCTCAACAGGGTCCTGGAGGGTGCGTGGGAGTTTGCCCAACCAGTTTACATGTGCTTTGTGGACTTGGAAAAGGCATTCGACCGCGTCCCTCGGGGGGTTCTGTGGCGGGTACTCCGGGAGTATGGGGTACCAGGCCCATTGATATGGGCTGTTAGGTCCCTGTACGACCGGTGTCAGAGCTTGGTCCGCATTGCCGGCAGTAAGTCAGGCTCGTTTCCGGTGAGAGTTGGACTCCGCCAAGGTTGCCCTTTGTCACCGATTCTGTTTATAACTTTTATGGACAGAATTTCTAGGCGCAGCCAAGGTGTTGAGAGGATCCGTTTTGGTGGCCTTAGAATCGCTTCTCTGTTTTTTGCAGATGATGTGGTCCTATTGGCTTCATCAGCTCGTGATCTACAGCTTTCGCTGGAGCGGTTTGCAGCTGAATGTGATGCGGCCGGGATGAGGATCAGTTCCTCCAAATCCGAGGCCATGGTCTTGAGCCGGAAAAGGGTAGCGTGCCCTCTCCGGGTCGGGGAGGAGGTCCTTACCCAAGTGGAGGAGTTTAAGTATCTCGGGATCTTGTTCACGAATGAGGGAAAACTGGAGCGTGAGATCGATAGGCGGATAGGTGCAGCGTCCGCAGTGAAGCGGGCGCTGTACCGGTCTGTCGTGGTGAAGAGAGAGCTGAGTCAAAAGGCAAAGCTCTCAATTTACCGATCGATCTACGTTCCCACCCTCATCTATGGTCATGAGCTTTGGGTTATGACCGAAAGAACAAGATCTCGGATACAAGCGGCTGAAATGAGTTTTCTCCGCAGGGTGTCTGGACTCTCCCTTAGAGATAGGGTGAGAAGCTCAGTCATCCGGGAGGGACTCGGAGTAGAGCCGCTGCTTCTCCACATTGAGAGGAGCCAGTTGAGGTGGCTCGGGCATCTGGTTAGGATGCCTCCTGGACGCCTCCCTGGTGAGGTGTTCCGGGCATGTCCCACCGGGAGGAGACCCAGAGGAAGACCCAGGATACGCTGGAGGGACTATGTTTCTCGGCTGGCCTGGGAACGCCTTGGGATTCCCCCAGAGGAGCTGCTCCAAGTGGCTGGGGAGAGGGAAGTCTGGGCCTCCCTACTTAGGCTGCTACCCCCGCGACCCGACCCCGGATAAGCGGAAGAAAATGGATGGATGGATGGAGCTTTGGTCCAAGTACAGAGCCTTGGGGAACTCCACATGTGATATTACAGAGGTCAGATCTTACATCATTTATTTGTACAAATTGTTTCCTATCTTTCAAGTACCGGTAGCTAGATACCCACTGTATTGCTGGTCCTCTAATACCATATTTGTTCAGTTTTTCAAGGAGAATGGTGTGATCAATTGTATCGAATGCTTTATTTAAATCAACAAAAATACTGATACAATATTGTTTTTGATCGACAGCAGTAGTTATTTGTTCCATTAATTCCATGAGAGCTTTTTGTGAACAAAAACTGAATGCAATGATGTGGAGTTGCCAACATCTAATATTTTATTCAGAATAGAACACAAATCACAGATCAAAAGTTTAAACTGAGAGAATGTATCATTTTAAGGGAAAAATATGTTGTTTCAAAATTTCATGGCATCAACAAATCCCAAAAAAGTTGGGACAAGTCCATTTTTACCACTGTGTGGCATCCCCCCTTCTTCTTACAACACTCAACAGACGTCTGGGGACAGAGGAGACCAGTTTCTCAAGTTTAGAAATAGGAATGCTCTCCCATTCATGTCTAATACAGGCCTCTAACTGTTCAATCGTCTTGGGCCTTCTTTGTCGCACCTTCCTCTTTATGATGCGCCAAATGTTCTCTATAGGTGAAAGATCTGGACTGCAGGCTGGACATTTCAGTACCCGGATCCTTCTCCTACGTAGCCATGATGTTGTGATTGCTGCAGAATGTGGTCTGGCATTATCTTGTTGAAAAATGCAGGGTCTTCCCTGAAAGAGATGACGTCTAGATGGGAGCATATGTTGTTCTAGAACCTGAACATAGTTCTCTGCATTAATGGTGCCTTTCCAGACATGCAAGCTGCCCATGCCACAAGCGCTCATGCAACCCCATACCATCAGTGATGCAGGCTTCTGAACGGAGCGTTGATAACAACTTGGGCTATCCTTGTCCTCTCTGGTCCGGATGACATGGCGTCCCAGTGTTCCATAAAGAACTTCAAATCGTGACTCATCTGACCACAGAACAGTCTTCCATTTTGCCACACTCCATTTTAAATGACCCCTGGCCCAGTGCAAACGTCTGAGCTTGTGGAGCTTGCTTAGAAATGGCTTCCTCTTTGCACTGTAGAGTTTCAGCTGGCAAGTGGGGTGAGGAACAAACACACCCACACCCCACTGAACATAGGTGGATCTGCGGTGGAGGTGGTCTCCAGCTACAAATACTTGGGTGTACACTTGAATGATAACCTCAGCTGGAGCAACAACACCACCAGCCTGATCAAGAAAGGTCATCAGAGACTCTACTTCCTCAGACGGCTGAGACGAGCTGGTCTGAGCAGCCCAGTCCTCACCTCCTTCTACAGGTGTGCAGTGGAGAGCATCCTGTGCTCCAGCATCAATGTGTGGCATGGAGGCTGCACAGTTGCAGAGAGGAAAGCTCTACAGAGAGTGGTGAAGGCTGCACAGAAGTCTGTTGGAGTCAGTCTCCCCACCATCACAGACATTTACACCTCCAGATGCAGGAAAAGAGCCACCTGCATCATGAAAGACCTCACTCACCCAGCACACTCACTCTTTGCCCCACTCCCCTCAGGACGGAGGTTGAGGAGCATCAAATGTAGAACCACTAGACTGAGGAACAGCTTCTACCCTGAGGCTGTTAGACTCATGAATAAATAAATAATAAGAATAAACACTGCAAAATATCACATCATGCTGATGCTGATCTGTTTTCTTGTTGCTGTGTTCATCTGTGACCATCTGCTCATACAGACTCATGTTCGTGCTGCTGTTTATAATGATGTTTTTCCACTACATTAGGGCTTAGTGTATTACTAGTTGATGTTTCTCTTAGTTAATTCTAGATGTTATTACTGTTTTTCTCTTGCATTTGTTGTTGGATGTAACTGGGACCCCGTGTACATAATCTCGTTTTCATCACATGTACCACATGCGGTGCAAATGACAATAAAGACTCTCTGACTCTGACTTATTAGTTCAGTTAACTCATGATGTCATCATGGAGACTGATGAAACAATGGTCTCTTGATTTCACATCACTCTTTATGTGCATTCCTGTTGATAAGGCAGTAGAGGTGGTCTGTTTAAGGTTAAAATCAGACACAACTCTGAGCAGCAGGACTAGCCTGGCCCTCGCCTTCCTGCACAGCTCCGCTCAATTCTCATTTCCCTTCACTTCACAGTCTGGGATTTCACCCACCCACAAGGATTTCTCCGGTAGATTTTTGTTCGGACCAATCAGAGAACAGAAGGGGTGGAGTTTTGGACCCTAACCCACGCCCCCACCAGTCCCAGCGCGCAGCGTCCTATAAAAGGGCTCTGCCAGCGCTCAGTCAGCGAGCAGCGGCATGTTCTCATTCAAAGCGATGCAGAACTGTTTTATATGTGACACAAATTTATTAATTTCCCCTTCTTAATCCCTTATCTGGAGTTTTCTTTTGTTTTTTTTCCCCCAAAAGTTAAGTAATCGCTCCCTCGTCCTCCTTCTCCTCCACCCTCCTGCTGAGTAAAATGAACACGGAAATGCCTCAGGTTGTCACGAGAATTAAACTCGGGTTTTAGTTGCTGACCGAGTCCCATCAGATTTTCTGGTGTTTTGGTGAGCTGGACCAGCGATCCATGGTTTGATTTTATTGTATTAAAACGTTTTATAACATATAAACACAGAATTTGCGCAGCGAGAGAAACGCTGCAAGAGGCGGAGCAGCTGTCAAGTTCACCAGAGCACGGCATCATTCAAAGCGATGCAGAACTGTTTTATATGTGACACAAATTTATTAATTTCCCCTGCTTAATCCCTTATCTGGAGTTTTCTTTTGTTTTTTTCTCCCAAAAGTTAAGTAATCGCTCCCTCGTCCTCCTTCTCCTCCACCCTCCTGCTGAGTAAAATGAACACGGAAATGCCTCAGGTTGTCACGAGAATTAAACTCGGGTTTTATTGCTGACCGAGTCCCTGCAGATTTTCTGGTCTTTTGGTGAGCTGGACCAGCGATCCATGGTTTGATTTTATTGTATTAAAACGTTTTATAACATATAAACACAGAATTTGCGCAGCGAGAGAAAAGCTGCAGGACTCCTGGAGCAGGGGGCGGAGCAGTTGTCAGTCAAGTTCACCAGAGCACGGGGGGTGGCTCTGAGGGGAGGGAGCAGAATGCTTTCCCTGTTCAAAATATCCAATGGTTTTGTTCCTAAGCAGAGGCCACGCCTCCAGCAAGAAACGTTTTTCAATGGGAAAAGTCCAGACCCTAGTACGAAGCGAAGTGAAGGACAGGGTCTGGTTACAACCAGGCTACAGCAGGACCACACTTTCCACAGAACAACTGTGTCAACTCTTGAAACTGTGCCTGCAGTCAACCTACTTCACATATGGGGAGCAATATTATAGGCAGAAACATGGGTGTGCTCCAGTTTCTCCTAATGTTGCCAAACTGTACATGGAGGAGGTAGAAAAGAGAGCCTTGACGTCCTTTTCAAGGACACCACCAAGTCATTGGTTCAGGTATGTTGACGACACCTGGGTTAAAATTAAATCTCAGGAAGTCCAACATTTTACTGATCACATCAACTCTGTGGATAAATACATCAAGTTCACACGAGAAGATGTAAAAAATGGCAGGTTGGCTTTCTTGGACTGTGAGGTCTCAGTTTCTGATAGAGGATATTTGCAAACTGAGGTGTATCGCAAACCCACTCACACAGATCAGTATTTACAGTTTGACTCCCATCACCCTCTGGAGCACAAGTTAGGAGTCATCAGGACTCTGTATCACAGAGCAGACAGTGTCCCCACTAACTCAGGAGCCAGACAGAAGGAGAAATCCCACACAAGACAGGCTCTAGAGAAATGTGGATATCCCAACTAGGACTTCTTAAAAGCAGAGAAGAAACCCAAACAGGACTCCAGCCAACCATCAGGTGAAAAGAAGGAACCCAGACCCAGATCAGTGGTCTTCCGTATGTTGCATGAGTTTCAGAGAAACTGAGACGCTTATTTCCTAAACATAACATCCCAGTGGCTTTTAAACCCCAAAATACATTACGGCAAAGACTGGTTCATTCCAAAGATCCAGTCCCCTGGCACAAACAGAGTAATATTGTGTATGCTGTTCAGTGTCAGGAGGGCTGTGATCAGTCTTATATCGGGGAAACTAAACAGCCACTGGCCAAAAGGATGGACCAGTACAGAAGATAAACATTATCAGGCCAGGACTCTGCGGTCTACACTCATCTCAGAGTCAGAGTCAGAGAATTGTTATTGTCATTTGCACCACATGTGGTACATGTGATGAAACGAGATTATGTACACAGGGTCCCAGTTACATCCAACAATAAAAAAATGTAAGAGAAGAACAGTAGTAACATTCAAGATATGAACTAAGAAAAACATCAGCTAAAAATACACTAAGCACCAATGTAATAGAAAAACATCATTACAAGCAGCAGCACGAACATGAGTCTGTATGAACAGATGGTCACAAATGAACACAGCAACAAAAAAACAGATCAGCATCAGCATGATGTGATATTTTGCAGTGATTATTCTTATCATTTATATATTCATGAGTCTAACAGCCTCAGGGTAGAAGCTGTTCCTCAGTCTAGTGGTTCTACATTTGATGCTCCTCAACCTCCTTCCTGAGGGGAGTGGGGCAAAAAGTGTGTGTGCTGGGTGAGTGGGGTCTTTCATGATACAGTTGGCCCTCTTCCTGCATCTGGAGGTGTAAATATCTGTGATAGTGGGGAGACTGACTCCCAACAGACTTCTGTGCTCTCCAGGCCAGCGGTCACTCTTTCAGGGATGAAGATGTTCACATCCTTGATAGAGAGGAACGATGGTTTGAGAGAGGAGTTAAGGCCCCAGTATAGCTCTGCGTTCGGCCGAACGCCACTCTACGCGCGCGTTCTGTGCGCAGGCAGTTCACAGTATAGCTCTGCGTTCGTTCTCGCGTTAATGCTCGCGTTTTCGCTCCAAATTCTTGACGTCATTTGAGCAGCAGCAGGGCAGAGCGTTTACCTACGGGACGAATTGAGGTCGCTGATTGGTCATTTGCTGACACGTCTACTGAATTGATTGATAGGTCGGGTGGGGAAAAAAGGCGAGAGCGGCAGCTTCTGCCGCAGCGGTGTTCTGTGTTTATATGTTAATAAAAAGTTCTAATAAATAAACTAAAAACAGGTAGCGCTGGTCCTGTTGCCCACACATCAGACCATTACACCAGGAAATCTGCAGAATCTCGCGCAGCCACGTTGGAATCAAGTTTAATTAGCTCGTGACAAATTCATTCATTTCTCATCATTTCAGTCATGGAGTCAAAGTAGGAGGAAGCGATCACTTGATTTTTGGCAAAAAAAAACAAAAGAAAGGCCAGATCAGTGATGAAGAAGGGGAATTTAATAAATTTGTGTTACATACAAAACAGTCTGGCGCCGGGCAGTTTATTGTACAACAACGCGCTTGCGTTCGCGGTCGTAAAATTTGAGCTTGGCGCGTTTGTGCCCGCGTTCGAACGCTTGTGCCTCTGCATTCGAGCGGTGTCGAGCAGCGTTCGGCTGAACGCAGAGCTATACTGGGGCCTTAAAGGAGGCCATCTTTGTGAAAAGAAACCGTCCATCATTAAACAGAGGTGGAGGCCTCCGGGTTCAACTGTCCCCCTCTTACAAAACTGTTATTGCTAGTATCACTCAGCCCTCTGAGAATAGCAAACAACCATCAGGGTGCTAAAGATCCATCGTTAGGCTGATGGTCCTCCTTGATCATGTGAGCAGCTGGTTTGGGCTGTCAGCAGCAAACTGGTTGATCCACTGTGAGAGGGTGCTATTTATAAGACTGAGCTGAATACAGCATCTCAGACTGAGGAAGTCTTTCGGACGAAAGATGAAACGTTTCTACAATTTTTTTGTTTTGTTTTTTGAATGTCCAGAGGACCAGCCTTAACTTTTTTAGATTTTTCTACCTGGATTATTGAGCATGCATCAGGATATTTAGTTAACTCACTTTTCCAAAGCTTGATACATGTTCTGAGGATCCTCCAGCACCATGACATCCACTATCTTGTCTTCAAAAGCAGCTTTATCTTTGACCGTCTCACTCGTGGTGGACTCTGCGTCCTCAGGGTCAGAATCACATTTGTTTATCTGAGGCCAAAATAGTAACAGGAACAAAAATGTTTTAGAGTCGTTTTTAAAAATGACAACATTACAATGTCAACAGGAAAAAAAAGTAGTATTTTTTAATGTATCTCTGCTAATAACGGCTTTTTCCTTGAGATTACGTGGAATAATTTTTTTTTTTTTTTTTTATATATACCCTGTGCTGAAAAAGGCGGATTCTTGCTCTGGGATTTGTGAAGTTCATGACCAGAAACCCCAGCAACAGCAGCACCAAGGTGATGAAGAAGCCAGCAACAAATGCAGTAAAATGGACTCTGTGGTTCAGATAAATCTATAGGATGCCAGACAATTTTTTTTAAATCAAAACCACAAGAAAAAAAAGTGATGTTATATTCTGCAGAACTGTTTCCAACTGAGTGGCTGTCTATAACATACCTGGTCAGTAGAATTCACCCTCAGCATTAGATTTGCTGTCAAAGGTCCAAACATACTAACATCATTCTGTGACACAAATACAAACCAAAAATAAATACAAATACTCTGAAAATATTGCTGTTGTTTACTAACATTACCATAATAAAGTTTGTATGGTAATTGACTTGTAACTTAAGAAAATATTAAAATATACACCTGTGAGGCATTAGAGAAGGTCAGAAAAGCAGGAAGATCAAGGACTTCATTCTTGAGACTCCTTAAATGAGCAGTATAATTAACAAAAACTTGGGATCCAGCTACAGAAAAGAAAACATCAGTTTATATCCCAGGAGTTAGAAATTACAATTCATAATACAAACGGGTTGATTCCTAATAACACACCCAAAAGTGAATCGATTGCAAATGTCTGATAGCCTTTTTCCACGACTCTGCCTTCTGTTTTTATAGGATGTATTCCTGAAATGGAGTCTCGGATCGCCACCTGAGATAGGTTGGTGCCCCCCAAGGGGCCCATGTTGTGGATCAGCAGGAAGAATGTCAACTGAGGGGGATCGGTGTCGAGCCTCACCTGGAGCCAACACGATTGACAATAAAAGCTATGAATGGTCAACATCTTAAGTAAACTGTGAAGCAAAACGTTAAAATCATGGATCAAAATTAGTGACACTGATGTACCTGAGCACACTTGTGAAATTTTACCCCAAACGAAGATGAAGTCGCCACACTCTGAACCTGCAGAGACATTTCATATTCAAATAAGTCAAAAAGTTAAATTTCTTTAGGAAGATAAATAAAAATTTCAGTTTAACAATGTTGCGACCTGAGGGGGAGGGTGCGGTGGGCTCTGTCTGATGAGCGTGCTCCTGATCTTCCTGGGGCGCAGGGCGTTTGACATGTAGCTGAATGACGAGTAAAACGAGTGTCCCCAAGGACCTGTGGGAGCTGAGGAGGAAGCTGGGCTCCATCCAAAAACCAACATGGGCTTATTGGCTTCCATTGTACCTGTCAGGGCAATAAGATAGTATTTAAATCATTTGTGGGGGGAAAAAAGCACTTTTAAACGGACAATAATTTAACAAAAACAATATATTTAAATGTTATTACCATTGCTGATACTATTTTGTATTCATACTTAGGTTTTAGCTCTGGTTTGTTTAAATAAAACAGTTTTATAACTTTGACAGAATAAGGAGGCAGTATTTACAATGTCATAAAGCCATAAACTATATACTGTGTATACACAGTATACCATATATAGGTAGTCCTCGAGTTACGACGGTCTCGAGTTACGACGTTTCGCGGTTACGACATATCTCCCATAAAATTAAAATAAATAATAAAAATAAATATAAAATATATATACACTGTACTGTATATATTTTGAAATTTTATTTTGAAAAGCCGAGTTACGCAGTTTCCGGTTTTACGTAGTAAACGTAGCTGCGGAGGAATTCTGCCCTGTACTCTCTAAAAAAGCTAAGTCTGGTCCTCTGGACATTCACAAAACAAAACTGCACTCTGAACGCGGTTTTACGTTGTAAACAAATACGGAGAATGGACCGAGATGGACGGCAGTTTTACGTCGTAAACGAATGGAGAATACGGAGGAGGGACGGAGGAAAGGCTTCACCAGCATCCCAGTAGGAAATTAACTATTTTTCCCCTTCATTATGGCTCCCAAATGTATGTGTTTTTTGATAATTATGTAGGGTACTGTGTTAGGATAGGCTAAGTGCTTGGTAAAATACAGTACTGTACGTATAAGGTGCAGTATGTAAGTATGTTCCAACTTACGTCGAAATTCGGTTTACGACGCCCCATAGGAACGGATCTCCGTCGTAAGTCGAGGACTACAGTACTTGTATTTAGCTGTTGCTTCTACAGACTTGAGTTGTTTTAGTTTTTTTTTATTGTGTATCGATTTAAGAGGAAAAAGTGCAAACCATCAATCCTGAGTAACATCAGGCCTGCTGAATCTCCTTCTTTGTCAGTGCAAAGGCTCTACCAGTGGAGAGAAAAGAGGCTGTTGTTTATTTATAGTTAATTTAAATTTCAGATAAATAATAACATTTATAACATATTCGGATTTATAAGATAAAGAAGTGTTTAGTTTTAATACCACGTCTACAAAGCACATATTGAAATAGAGATAAAAGGGCGTTTAGATGAATGACTTACCCCATGTTTCCCTGTGTAATATGTGGTTTGTGTGCACAGTGAGGTACTGTTATGATGAGGCTGTCCAGCCCTGTCCTGCACTGTCTCATCTTGACAGCGATAAATACTCAAGGAAGGTGCAAACAAACACGAAGATGTGATATTCAAGATTAATAACCATACCGTAAGGCTTTCCACGGTTAGGTGTACCCGAAACATTCGTAATTGGTATTACTGCCACCGAGCAAAGCTGCTAGCTAACCGCTTTGTGCCTGCACTGTTGTCAAAAATGTGAAAATATTTCCTCGGAAGCATCATGTAAGAGGGAATGTGGCGTACAAGAACATTTCCCTTTACTGTCTATATTTAACGACTAAGCATATTTGCCCGAACATATATCATTGCAAGTTAACAAACGCAGTAATGTCAGTACGAAACATTTTGGGAAAAGTTTCCAAAAGTTGGAAAAAAAAACGGAAAAGCTTGAAGAAACGCAGATGACAAAATACAATATGTAATTTCCGGTTAAGTCTTTTAAAAATAAAATTGAAGCAATGGCTCGTGTTAAATATTTAGATTCACAGGTACTTTGAATATTTTTTTGGGTGAACTTAACATCTTCGTTTTATTAAAGTAATTGATTAACAGAGCTAAAATGACTCCATGTTGTACTTTTCAATAAAAATCTTTTATTTGTGCTTTTATGTTGAAAGAACACTCGTGAAGTTTCCGCTCTAAGGGTCTTGTTTTTAGTCGAGTTTGACATGTCGCAGTCCATCACAGTTCACCCATTGGCTAGAAATTTAACGGGAACAAAGGGGAACAAAAAGTTTCAGAGTCGCTAACTTTTCTAGCGTATTGCTTGTTACACAAAGATGAGAAAAATACTTACAGAACTATATATATTTGCGGAAAAAGCGAGAGCATTTAAGAGCTTCATCCAACGCTAAGTGTATCTTTGATGCTAATCAAAGCGCTTACTGTTTTTCCCCGGTTGAATGCAGAAATGTCAGCGGTGGAGGTGGCGGTGGACTGCGGCACGGATGTTTTGGTCAGTTTCACCGAGTCTCTGCGTGTCTCCACCGGGTTGCTGACCGTGGCTGCTGTGTGTGGAGGACTGTCGGGGATATTAGCCGCTTCTCTCCTCTACCTGTTCTGCATGAAGCCATTGTTGCTGACGAGACAAGTAAGCACATCATCATTAGGGCTGTAGTGATGCAATAATCTCACGATACGATGCTTCTGCTCACGATACGATATATATTGTTGCTGACGATATATATTGTTGCCGACGATATATATTGTTGCCATTGTTGCTGACGAGACAAGTAAGCACATCATCATTAGGGCTGTAGTGATACAATAATCTCACGATACGATACACGATATTCTGCTCACAATACGATATATATTGTTGCCATTGTTGCTGACGATATATATTGTTGCCATTGTTGCTGACGAGACAAAGTAAGCACATCATCATCATTAGGGCTGTAGTGATACAATAATCTCACGATACGATACACGATCTGCTCACGATACGATATATATTGTTGCCATTGTTGCTGACGATATATATTGTTGCCATTGTTGCTGACGATATATATTGTTGCCATTGTTGCTGACGAGACAAGTAAGCACATCATCATTAGGGCTGTAGTGATACAATAATCTCACGATACGATACACGATATTCTGCTCACGATACGATATATATTGCAATATTCAGCAAACGATACAGTTCAATACACTTTTACGATTTTCTGAAAGATTTTAGAGGGACAGAGTGATTTTGATGACATTTTGAGACTGTTATAGACTTGGATTGAATTAATTTAACTGAAAACTGATTAAAAGCACCAACTACACAATACCTGGCTCTGGTTGGACATGGACACAGACTTAAAGTCGACAGCTGGACAAAATGAATCAAAGAAGTGGTGAGAAAACATGTTTCTTTTAATTGAAACAGTAAAAACTGTAGCTTACATGCATTTGTAAAGTAAACAAAGTGCACCAAGTGCCCTGCTCTGAATAGTTTTAAACCTTTTTAACCTTGGCACGTAACATCTGAAGGAATCACTCTTAAGTGCTTGGTAAGTAAACAGTAATATGACTTCTCCCAAACAGTCTATAATTCAGAAGAACATTTACCGGTAACTACCGTATTTTTCGGAGTATAGGTCGCACCTTTTTATCATTTTTTTCATGGCCTGAGACCTCAAAGTCAAAGTCAACTTTATTGTCAGAACTGCAATATGTACAGGACATACACAGAATTGAAATTGCGTTTCTCTCAGTCCCTCGGTGCAACAGTAACTATTTAAACATTGAAACACTGAAACATATAATAATAGACATAAGCATAAAATAGTAAAGCTGTAACACTGTCCTGAGTTTTTGCATAGTGGTACAAGAGTATGAAAATTTACACCAACTCTAAAACTAAAACACTAAACATTTAATGAACATAATACTGTCCTGAGTTTTTGCATACTAGTATAGAAAAAGTATAAAAAGTATAACTATAAAATAAACTAAAGGTTCTAGCATTGACATTTGCAAAGTGGCAAAGCAGCATATGAGTTAATGTACACAGTATATGTATGAGGTAGTAGTTGATGTTGTTATAGAGGCAAAAGTGGCATATGCAGTAAGGCACATTGGGCATCCTTAAATAAGGCTGGTCAGAGAATACTGTATATGTATCAGCAGTAGTGTAGATATAAAAGTAGTGTAAATGTAAACAGTAGTAATAAATGTAAGCAGTAGTAATAAATGTAAACAGTATTAATAAATGTAAACATTGAATGTAACCAGTAGTATGTAAACAGAGAATGTAAACAGTATTATGACTATAGGCAGTGATGTAATACAAACATTAGTGCAAATATGAGAAGTAGTGCAAACTGAATGAGCACATGACCGAGAGTTTAGTGAATAACCCGTTTGATGACACAGAGTCCAGTGTTAAAATCTTTGTGTTGTGTGGTAATGTGTGAGAAAGTTTTTAGTGTTAAGGCAGTTCAAATGGGAGGGGGGGCAGAGCAGGCAGAGTGTTTAGCATCCTGACTGCCTGATGAACAGAGCTGTCACTCAGTCTGCTGGTTCGAGCCTGGAGACTCCTCAGTCTCCTCCCTGATGGCAACAGGCTGAAGCAGCTGTGTAGTGGGTGTGTGGGATCACCTGCCATGCAGAGGGCTTTCCGAGTGAGGCGTTTGCTGTGTAAGTCCTGCAGTGAGGGCAAGGAGGTGCCGACGATCTTCTCAGCTGCTCTCACGATGCGCTGGAGGCTCTTGCGGCAGGATGCAGTACATGCACCAAACCACACAGTGATGCAGCTGGTCAGGACACTTTCTATGGCACCNTCCTGAGTTTTTGCATAGTGGTATAAGAGTATGAAAATTTACACCAACTCTAAAACTAAAACACTAAACATTTAATGAACATAATACTGTCCTGAGTTTTTGCATACTAGTATAAAAAAGTATAAAAAGTATAACTATAAAATAAACTAAAGGTTCTAGCATTGACATTTGCAAAGTGGCAAAGCAGCATATGAGTTAATGTACACAGTATATGTATGAGGTAGTAGTTGATGTTGTTATAGAGGCAAAAGTGGCATATGCAGTAAGGCACATTGGGCATCCTTAAATAAGGCTGGTCAGAGAATACTGTATATGTATCAGCAGTGGTGTAGATATAAAAGTAGTGGAAATGTAAACAGTAGTAATAAATGTAAGCAGTAGTAATAAATGTAAACAGTATTAATAAATGTAAACATTGAATGTAACCAGTAGTATGTAAACAGAGAATGTAAACAGTATTATGACTATAGGCAGTGATGTAATACAAACATTAGTGCAAATATGAGAAGTAGTGCAAACTGAATGAGCACATGACCGAGAGTTTAGTGAATAACCCGTTTGATGACACAGAGTCCAGTGTTAAAATCTTTGTGTTGTGTGGTAATGTGTGAGAAAGTTTTTTGTGTTAAGGCAGTTCAAATGGGAGGGGGGGCAGAGCAGGCAGAGTGTTTAGCATCCTGACTGCCTGATGAACAGAGCTGTCTCTCAGTCTGCTGGTTCGAGCCTGGAGACTTCTCAGTCTCCTCCCTGATGGCAGCAGTCTGAAGCAGCTGTGTAGTGGGTGTGTGGGATCACCTGCCATGCAGAGGGCTTTCCGAGTGAGGCGGTTTGCTGTGTAAGTCCTGCAGTGAGGGCAAGGAGGTGCCGACGATCTTCTCAGCTGCTCTCACGATGCGCTGGAGGCTCTTGCGGCAGGATGCAGTACATGCACCAAACCACACAGTGATGCAGCTGGTCAGGACACTTTCTATGGCACCTCTGTAGAAGGTGCACATGATGGGGGTTGAAGCTCCAGCCCTTTTCAGCTTGCGGAGAAAGTAGAGACGCTGGTGAGCCTTCTTGGCCAGTGATGCAGTGTTCCTGCTCCAGGACAGGTCCTCTGAGACGTGCACTCCCAGGAACTTGGTGCTGTCCACTCTCTCCACTGCGGTGCTGTTGATGGTCAGAGGGGCATGTTGGGCATCCCTCTTCCTGAAGTCCACAACAATCTCCTTTGTCTTCTCCACGTTGAGAGTGAGATTGTTGTGTCCGCACCACAAGGCCAGGCGGCTCACCTCGTTCCTGTAGTCCGTCTCATCGTTGTTGCTGATGAGACCCACCACTGTTGTGTCGTCCGCAAACTTGATGAAGTGGTTGGAGCTGTATGATGGTGTGCAGTCGTGTGTTAGCAGGGTGGATAAGAGCTATACTCAGTGCGACCTATATATGGCTTTTTATCACTTTCAGCGAAACAAATTTTTAAATCCAGCTCATTTCACAATTATGTTCATTTATTAAGGAAAAGTTCAGCTCAGACATATATTTGCTATAATTTTTATCAAACAAATAATTGTTTTAAGTGTTAATCTTCTTAAAAGCCTTGCTGTGCGCTCCTGTGGCAGACATTTGCAGAAGAGATAAACGTAGGTGCAACCTATCTAGGGATTTTTCCAATCTATTGGTAATAATTGGACAATGCGACCTATACTCCGGTGCGACCTATACTCAGAAAAATACGGTAAATGCACCCATCTTAGCAGAGCAGCTTAAGGCCTGTAGATAGACCCTGACTAATAAGTGAACTCTAAACAGAAAGTGTACTCTGCAGACCAAGTGAGCTACATTCTCATACATCATTCTTCATACAACTTGGCATAAATGCTCTACAGCGACACTAGTGGCTGGATGACCTAATCACTCTCCGGCGAAGCAAGCAGTGAGTGAGCAGGGTGACAGTTGGATGTTACGATGCTTGCGGATGAATATCAATTTTTTTCTAGGAAAGAAAAATCGATATATATATCGCAAAATCGATATTATTACACAGCCCTAATCATCATAAAATCAAAGTTCTTCAGCTTATTATTTTCTTATCAGAAAGCATGTGTTTCTTCTTGTTAGGTTTACAATGCAAGAAGACTACTTGAACCTGATGTTGGGGATATGGACGACAACCAAAGTGATGGTGATGGTGTCTGCAACAGCAGAAAAGAGGCTGCAAGTGGGACCACTAATGGCAAAGTATTACTTGTTACTGCTTTTTAACACTTGTGAACAAGGCTTCATTGTGTAGGATGCAACAAACTAAGGTTAAGATGGAAGTAAACAGCTCAGAAGTAAGATGCAGAAGTATGGCTTGATGCAGATAAAGAGCTCCACAGATGTGATGTTTGCGTTAAGAGATCAAGACAGAAGAAGATGCAGTCTGTCTTTGTGGATCTAGAGACAGTGTAGACAGAGGAACTGTGTTCCGAGGAGGTACGGTGTGGTGGAAAAGTATGTGAGGGTGGTGCAGGACATGTACAAGGACAGCAACACAGTGGTGAGATGTGCAGTAGGAGACACAGATGGGTCAAGATGGAGATACATCAGCCCCTTCATGTTTCTACTGGTGATGGACAGGATGACAGACAGACGTAACCGTGAAGCTGCAAGGAGTAGAATATGGAAGGTGGACAAGTTTACCATAATAGAGAACTTGAACCATTCAAAGCAACATGCAGCACACACAAGGTAAAAATTGAAGGTGGAGACGAGTGTTTGAGACAGAGGGATATTCACATGAGTGAAATGGAGAACTGAAGATATTAATATTTTCACTAGGAGTGACCAAGATGGACAGGATTAAAAATGAGAACATTGGAGCAGTGATGGACAAAATTAGAGAGGCAAGGCTGAGATGGGTTAAACATGTGCAGAGAAGACATGGTGAAAATTTAAACACGAGATGTTGAATATGGAGCTGCCAGGGCGTAGGGAAAGAGGAAGACTACAAAGAAGGTTCATAGGTGAGGTGATGGAGGATATGCAGAGGGTTGGTGTGATAGAGGAGGATGATGGGATAGGCTGGAGACAGACAATCCACTGGTGAGCGATTAAGCAAGCAGCCAGAAGAAGATGCTGTGAGGAAACTCCGTATGCAAAATGTTATAATTTAAGGCTAATGGAAAATATCTATACATTTTGGGTTCTCAAAAAAAAAAATACTAATTTACTTCTTGCTTGCCTTTTATTTCTTGATGGATTAGGAGAAGAAGCAGACACCCATAAACAATGATGTGGCTGCATTTGCATCCCGAGCAAAGGTGGTTTACCCCATCAACCAGAAATACAGAGTAGGTCCACCACATTTCACCTGCTACTTCACCATTTAACAGACTTATTCTGAAGCTGCTAAAGTTTTATTTAGTTTAAGCAACGTCACATTTCCTCAGTATACTGTATAAATTTATTGTACACAATTAGCAATACTGTACATTTAATTCACAGAAATTTTGACGAATGCCATGTTTAAAACCAGAGAAAAAAATGTTTACTGTACTTTGTATACTGGCTGTTTGTTTAGATTCTGATGTAAGTCAAATAAACTTTTTTTGCTTCTTTTAGCCTTTAGCAGATGGTGCATCTAACCCATCACTTCATGCACACTCAAAGTTGCCAGCAGTTTCTAATGAGGAGTCATCATCCTCCGCTGATGAAGAGTGTCCCACTCAAGAGCAGGACAACAATGGCAGCAGCCAGTTTATCTCCTCAGTGATGGTCCCCACGAGTCTGCAGAACCAGAGTTTCACCAGGGTCTCCCACTACCCACACACACTGATACAACCAAGGTAAGAATGTGGGTTCTGTGTTCAGAGCTTTACCCAGACCTCACAACCTTCTGATAGTTGTGGATCTAATCTTTTTGTTGTCTCCACAGCTTTCAAGGAAGGGTCGGTCTTTACTGTCTGGCCCTGCAGGAACTGCAACATCACAGCTCCCAGCTGGAGGAAGAAAAATACCTGGTGAGCTTTTACTGTTTGTCTGTACTTGTACTGTATGTCATGAACAGTTCATCCAAAACCTCTTATTGTCTTTTGTTTGACTGCTCATTTTAGATCTTTCTACAAATGGTGAAAACGATATTCAACGGTCGGTTTCCAAAAGATAAAAATCATGCAGACTTCACCAAGAACATCATTCAGAAGCAAGAACAGGTAGAGACAAATGGCTGGTATCTAACCTGCACTAACAAGTGTACAAAAATACATTATTTAAATATTTGTTTTAATGCTTTTGGCATTTTTTTACGCAGAAACACAAATTTTGGCATTTTGAACTTAAAAAAAATTGTCATTTGTTCAAGGAACTGGAAAAATTGAGGAAACCGCTGTTAATAAATCAAACCCATGATGAGACGAGTCCTGATGCTTCCTGCTCACTGGAAGACATCGAGAGAGCTCAGAAAGATAACTTTGAACGCAGCCTTCAGACCGTAAACACAAAGCAAATACAGTAATTAATCAAGTATGATTATTATTTTTTACTAAAGACGAGTCTTTTTACAGTCTAAAAGTTTTGCCAGACAAGTAGAAGATTTATGTCAGCTTCTACTGAAGAGGAGCAGCGTTTTCTGTCCAGAGGATGCCCAGAATGTCATTTCTTCCCTCACTCAGACACTTCTGCTTGTTGAAAACTACTTGATGAACTTACAACAGGCTGACCTGAAGGTACAGGAACTCTTGTTATTGGTTTTTTATCCTTCATGAATCAGATTGATGACTGAACAGATGACTCCAAATATTCATGCTTTTGTGCCATTTCCTAGAGGACGCTGGAGAAGTTGTTATGGTGGGAGGAGCTGACGGGGCTTGCTCACACCCAGCCTGCCTTGCTCAGGTGGGAAGTGAATCTGAGGCAGAGTTTGATCGCCACAACGCTGGAACAGCTGACAAGTGACAATATCTTGAAATTTAGCCGCATGGAAAAGATACTTTCAGAGATCCAGGTCGGTCTAAGTGAAGGCCTTCAACAAAGCACTGAGGGTAAGACGCACAAATTAAAAATAGTCTGGTCTGAATCTAACAAAAATACAACAACATAGTGTGGTAGCTATGTGGCTTCAGGAAGAAGAAAAAAAAGGTAAAACAAGCAACATTCTCAAAAACCTGAGATGAGTATGATTATATTTGATGTTATTTAGCAGTTTTCTAACATTAAATACTAGTGGTTGTAGCAATATGAAGGAGAGAGATGGAGGAAGAAGGGTGACACTTTCTCCATCCCCTTCACTACATTAGGGTAGTTTTATTTCTTTAGCTCTCGTTAAAGTGGAGCACCAGCTGGTCAGTTTACTGACCAACAACAACTTATTCACACTTTAACCATCAGAATCAGTCACTGAAGTAGAATCCTTTAATTACAGGAAGTTTAATATCATAACACATGAATATTCATATTCATCTGAATGAAGAGACCAACGTTGTCTTTGAAGTTGTATTACAAAAATAAACTAAAATCAACAACAATAATAAACAAATGATAACAATGAATCAATCAAGGCTTAATTCTCTTATCTAAGGCAAAATTGACTCTTTGAGCAGGAATTATTTCAGTTTTATATGCGCATGAATTTAGACAAAGTTTGACTATTTTAACAAATAGTTACTTTGGATTTTTGGTGGAAAGAAGTTGTTTAATCTGATCAGATAAAGTCATTTATCATCACTGCAAGCCAGAAATGCCAATACCAAGTTGCATCAGCTTAAAACAGCATAACCAGACCAAGGTGGATTAGACCAGAGACACCATGAGGAGGACTCACCGGGAACTGCCCAAGGTAGTTGACCATCACTGTGACAGCTTCAGGGGTCTGAGGGCAACAGCTGATGAGAAGGTACACCGTCCAATGGACTGACGGCGTCCATCAGTACCTTCTGTATGTTTGGACTTCAAGCCAAGAACGTGAGTCTTGCAGTGGAAAAAGACTTCATCTTCTGAAGTTATTTCTAACAATTGTAGCTGAGCGATGTGTTTATCTGCTCAGGAGTTGAACGAGTGGACCTTGGCGTGACCTCTTGGATGTGGTCCACAGACGAACCATCTTCCGGTCCGGGGCCGGAGACGGTCTGCTCGGTCCGGGGGTCCACGGCGAACTGCTTTTTACACAAAGGATCTTTGTGCAAAACCATACCATACCATACCAGTTTATTTATAAAGCACTTAAAAATACAGCAGCAGCCGTCCGAAGTGCTGTACAAGAATAAAAACAAGCACAAAACAATAAAAACAATCAATCTCAATCATATAAATATCGGTACATCACAAGTAAAATAATACAACACTAAAACAGAGATGTGAACTCATTCTGGTTTAAAAGCCAATGAAAACATATGTGTTTTTAAACGAGTTTTAAAAACAGATATTGATGGGGCCTGCCTGACCTTCAGTGGCAGCTCGTTCCACAATTTAGGAGCCAGAGCTGAAAATGCTCTGTCTCCTCTGGTCTTATAAAAGGTTTTTGGGACTGCTAAAAGCATCTGCAACAACAGCTCTGATGAGATTGTTTAGACTACCTATAAGGAACACTGTGACTCCCCTCTGAAGAAAACAGCTTCAGCTCAAAGACTGCTCACAACAGGTGCCTCTGAAGGAATACAGTAATCACTTTCTGAAAAACAGAACAGAGGAATATGTTATCCATATTGTAATATTTCACATGATTTCATTATAATGATTGAGAACAACAATCAAAATTATTCATGTTCACACTTGTTAATCAAATAAAACAAACTTCATCAATGATTTGTTTTTCTTTCTTAGAAACAGAGGAACAATAAGGTAAACATTTGTCAGACTGTAGCTGACTCTGTGTCCCTGACGAGAAATGTGTAGGAAAACAACAGACATTATTGAAGTCAGAAGTAATTTAAAAGCACACGATTCACGGTGAGTCTGAAAGATGAATATCAGTCAGGGGTCATAATTAGAGCAGTGCAGCTTTATGCTACATATTCAGACAAAGTTTGGCTATTTTAACAGTTACTTTGGGTTTTGGTTGAAAGAAGTTTCATTCACCATCAAAGTTTCTTATGGCTCATGGATTTGGTTTATAGTGACTCAAAGGCCATCGACTGGCCTCGAGTCCCTAGTGGGGGAATATGAATGAATAAAAATGATAAAAATGTTTCTCAGTTACAATTGTTAGAAGTAAATAACTGCAGAAGGTTAAACCTTTTCCACTGCAAGACTCACGTTCTTGGCTTGAAGTCCAAACGTGCAGAAGGTACCGATGGACGGTGTACCTTCTCATCAGCTGTTGCCCTCAGACCCCTGAAGCTGTCACAGTGATGGTCAACTACCTTGGGCAGTTCCCGGTGAGTCCTCCTCATGGTGTCTCTGGTCTGATCCACCAGAGAACCCCAGAAAGATGATTGACCTGGTTCCTTCAAGCTGACCCGGTAAGAAGCAGAACCTGGTGACATGATGCCTTGGTCTGGTTATGCTATTTTAAGCTGATGCAACTTGGTAAATCATTTCATGGCTTGCAGTGATGATAAATGACTTTATCTGATCAGATTAAACAGCTTCTTTCCACCAAAAATCCAAAGTAACAGTATTTGTTAAAATAGTCAAACTTTGTCTAAATTCATGCGCGTGTAAAACTGAAATAATTCCTGCTCAAAGAGTCAATTTTGCCTTAGATAATAGAATCAAGCATTGATTGATTCATTGTTATTGTTTGTTTATTATTGTTGTTGATTTTAGTTTGATTATTTTTGTAATAAAACTTCAACGACAACGTTGGTCTCTTCATTCAGATGAATATGAATATTCATGTGTTATGATATTAAACTTCCTGTAATTAAAGGATTCTACTTCAGTGGCTGATTCTGATGATTAAAGGGTGAATAAGTTGTTGTTGGCCAGTAAACTGACCAGCTGGTGCCCCACTTTAATGAGAGCTATATAAATAAAACTAATGTAGTGAAGGGGATGGAGAAAATGTCACACTTCTTCCTCCATTTCACATCCTTTATATTGCTACATGGTTAACATTCAACCTACTTTTAAAGCTTTAAGGGCATATATTCATAAAATAGGCCAGGTGCTTTTAGGACAAAATAATGTCATGTTATATAATAACAACCTGCACCCTTTCTGAATGAACACTGTCTTGCTTGCCTAATGTGTTATCAAATAAATATATGCTTAAAAATAAGCTGTGTATACAGCAGATAGATGAGAAACTGTTCATTTTAATCCTTGAGTCATATTTATGTCCGCACTGACCTAATTTTAATTTTACAAGATTAATCTTTGACAAATGTGGGTGGGATCATTAGACTGAAAAGTGATGGGGTTAGGACATTTAGGAAGTCAATAATAAAATCTACTGTCCGGCTATTTAAACACTTCTTGCAAGAAATATGTATTTACATGTGTTTTCCGCCGTACACATCGCACCGCCCTATAAGTCGCATCAGTCCAAATATGTCTAATAAAGTGGAAAAATCCATAAATATGTCGCTTCGCCGTATACCGGTACGTCGCGTCTATTATTCGTCACCACGGCGCTGACTCTCTGCGTTTGTTACACATCATCACTGACAACTTGGAAATGTGGGCCGGTGTTGTGTCAAAAAGCGATTGGCTGCCCAATGGCGGCCACAGGAGCGTGCACGGGAAGACTTTAACAAGAATTTAGCAAGATTAACACTTTGAAACAATTACAGTATTTGTTTGCTCAAAATTATAATAAAGGTGTGTCTGAGTCTAACTTTTCTTTAATAAATGCACTTTAACAGTCAAATCAGCTGCATTTCAAAAGCCAATACGCAGACGTAGGAGCGTGCACGGGAGGACTCGATGCAAATTTCTTCAAAATTTAACAAGATAAGCACCTAAAAGCAATTATTTGTTTGCTCAACTTTATAGCTCAAGTGTGTCTCAGTTGAACTTTTACTTAATAAATGCACTTCAACGGTCAAATTAGCTGCATTTCACTGGGGTGGTGCAGAGAAATGAAGCTGATTTGATGGTTGCTCCAGGCCAGCTGGACAAAGGTGGCAGCTGTGACAAGCCGATTGGGTCATTAATAACCACTTTTACCTATTACATGACACAACGGCATGACATACTACTCGAGTGCCATCTAGCGGTTGAAAATGGTAGTGTTCAATATTTTCAGTCAGAATAAATGAAAATGGTCATATCTCAGCCAAAATTTGGTTTATAAATAAGGGGAAAATCCATAAATAAGTTGCTTCGGCGTATAAGTCGCAGGACACTCAAATTATGCAAAAAACTGACTTATAGGCTGAAAATTTTGGTACTACATTTACATTAGTTTAACAAACTGTTTTTGCCATCTGTATCTAGAAAACCCTTCTTGTTGTGTTACAGAGTGTGTGAGAAAGATGAAGGAGCTGGTGAATGAGAAGTGCAGCAAGAAGGAGTCTAAGAAGAAGAAGCTGCAGAGGAGCCAGATAAATAAGAAGAATCGAGCTCTGGATTGTTGCTCTGGTGACCTGCAGGAGCTCACCACAGTTAGAACACTTTACTTCCCTTCAGTTTATTGATCTGAAATGACTTTTGAGTTTTGACAGTCTGTTTGTGAAACCTCTCCTGATTATAATTGTCTGCTCTTAAATATCCTCTATTCTCACCTTTTATCAGTGTTAGTTACAGTTATGTTGAGAGAAAAATTCAAGTCAATATTCTGATTACCCGGTATATCGGTCAAAGGTAACTCTTCTCTCAGGTTTACCAGGAGCTGTTGATGAAACACAGAAAGCAGATTTCAGATTTGGAGCTGCAGCAGGACAACAAAGTGGCCGAGGCCCTCTGTGACCTTTGGAAGGTGAGAAGTAAAATTCTCAGTTGTTTATTTTTGCACAGTGATGTGCTGTTTTAGGTTTATTTAGTTGTTTATTTCTGCTGTTTTCAGAAAAATCAAACGCGTTGTCCATAATTTTTTTTTTTTATTACCGGTACATGTAAAAACAAAAAGTACAATGATTCAGATATCAATGATAAACTAATGATCATGCAGGATAATAACAACTAAAAAAACAACACTAGCCACCTCACTCTTGTAGATAACCTGTTTTAACGTTTTTTTTTTTTTTTTATCCGTGCTAGGTTTTTTATATTTACAGGGTTCACCCACAAGTTGTCGGTACAGAGGCTCTATCTGTGGGTCAGGTTAATATTTAATATGATAAATATCTGTCAGATCAGGTAAACAAGAAGTAAAGCAAGATGGAAACATTAAAGGCCACAGCATACCTTTAACTTTAATTTACCCTCTCCGCACAAATTTATAGTTTGCAAGATAAACCAGGTGGAATAAGGTAAAACAACAACAACAAAGAAACAGTATTACCTGCAGAATAATTTAATTATTTGCAAATGCCAGAACTGTTTTATAAATCACATATGTATACAAAAAATATGCCTGCGCAAATTTAGACTGTTTATGCAAAAATAAGAAAGTGTATTTAGATCAATTTAACAGCCAGAACAATTATGAAAAAGATCATGTATAGAAGATTTAGGGCCAGCACATATTTTCAGTAGTGATGCAGGGCATCTCGGCTTTCCTAAAGTGTTTGGGCGAATATTTTAACAACACTGACCCATGCATTACTGTAGAGCTCGTACTTCATTCTGATGTGATGTTCTGTATCTTCAGAAACTTCGTGGAAGTTGGTCGAAGAGGCTCGGTGAGACAGCCAAGGAGATCTTTCTCAGCACCGTTCCTGCTCAGACCAGCCTCACTGCTGAACACTGTGAGAACCTGTGGCTGGACGTGGAGCAGCAGCTGGCTGCTCAGCTGCAGCAGGCGGAGTGCACCACCAAACAGCAGCTGGAGGACATCAGGACTGCGTTAAGTAAAGATGGGCAGGCAGGTCTTTAGCTGTGCACAGCAGCTGGATTCTTATTAAACACGTCTAAATCCATGATTGTACTCAAATTAGATTATTTTTGTTGTTTCAAACTGAGCTTCTCGTTCTGTAGGTGTGGGTGGAGGAGATGGTGCTGGTGCAGGCCTGTTTGAAACATTTAGGTGAACAACAGATGAAGATCCTTCGAGCCATGGTGGCCAGACAAAGCTACACACTCAACAGGTGATGTTAGAAAGATCTGTCAATCGTTCATATGGATTAAAGTTCTCTGTCGCCTTGATGGATTTGCATCATCTGTAAAATGAGGAGGGGGAAAAAACAACATATGTTTTGTTGTGGTCCTGGTAAAGCCATCTAATCCATTGATGGGGATTGAACTGACTCTGCTTTCAACCAATAAAGAGCACCGGAGCCCCAGTTTGAGCCAATCAGAGCAGAGCAGGAGTCCTGCTGTCTGCTTCACTGTGAGCCCTGGTGTGAGCAGCAGAGAGAAGTTGCAGGTGAAAGATCACCTCCATGTAGGACACCCCGCTACCCTAACAGAACCGCACGCCCCCCCGTGAAGGGGATGACATGTAATAAATTATTAAATGTGTGTTTGCATGTCACTGCAGCCAGGGAAAATACAAGAAGTTATACACCATCACCCCCAACCCCACTTCCTGCACCATGCCCTGACCTCCCCGGGACATTTGTATCTAAAATTTAACTTTGTATTAAACGTTGATGTGTCTGGAGCATCATCATCACACAGAGCTGCCAAACTTGCACATGAGACCAAACTCCGTGTCAGAGAGCGAGACGTGCACTGCTGCGGTCTGTTGAGTTTCTCATGGTGAGAGAGGCTGTTTCGGCTGCTGTAGTTTTTTTAAAATAAATATTAACGCTAAGTGATAAATATTTATGCCCCAGATTAAAGCAGAGATGTTTGTCAAGATTAAAATTTTCCCCAAAACTCACAAAGTTCTCTCTGAGAGTCAGTTTCAGGTTCTTGCATGGGTTATAGAAATATTGAGGTGTTGTGGCTGTTTGGATTAGCTAAAGTTGATTATATTTAGAATCACACTGCGCTGTGACTGTAATGTGATAAATGCAGTTCAATAAATGATCAGTTATGAAGAATAAGTACCAGTTAATGTTAAATAAATACATGAGCTAAAACCCTGTAAATATAATACCTTTGAATGAAATAATCATTCCATGGGTGTAGAACAACTTTCAGTCAAAACGTGTTCTTTCTGCTTTAATCCCTGTGTTCAGCCACTTTAGAATAGCAGCAGATTTATTCCAGCTGTGTTCCTGAGTTTCCACATCAGTCTTCCTGAGTCGTTTTAGTAGAAAATAATGGAGTGCAATCTTTTTCTTAGTCAAACAGGGAAGCTGTTGGAAAGGAAACATGAGCATCTTTTGGTGCAGGTGCAGAAGTCGTTTGTGGTCAGGCACTTCTGTCTGCACATGCTGAAGGAGATGAGGCTGTCCAAGCTGAAGACTCTCTCTCAGACTGATTTCAGAGCTCTGCTAATGGAAGATGCTCCTAAAAGCCAGGTCTGTGCCAATTCAGCTCTCAAGGTGAGGGGAAGTATTTGTATACTGAAATATAATAGTTTGAGTGTCGAATCTGAGAACCTATCGATCACAATTGCTTCTGACATCTTTTAAGTATCAACTCTTGCAAGGCACGCCTCTGAGGGTATCACATCTCAACACTTGCTCTGTTTTCAAACAGAGCAGCAGTGCCAGCCTGGCAGAGAGGCAGCTGGGCCCAGGGAGCCAGCTGCTGGGGAACAACCTGCAGCAGGAGTTCCTGTCTGAGCTGGAAACAGCTGCAGAGCTTCTTCAGAGCCATGCACAGCTGGTGCTGGGCAACGCCCTCAGCCACGCCCTCCAACACAAGATGAAGGCCACGCCCACACAGTCACACACCTCCCCTAAACAAGATGCCGGCATGATCGTAAGAGCTTTTTTATTTATTTATTTATTTTATTTATTTCAAACAGACAGAAAAGACAATCAAGAAAGAAAAATAAATAAAATAGGATAACACAACTAAAAAAATAAAAGTTAATACAAATAATGATGCCCAAGTGACATGCAAATTTTATGTGTTCTGTTCGAAAAGGAGCAGGTAGAAGATACAATATCTTATGATGTCCTGCCCCTTTCATACTCATCAATTTATAATCAAGTAACTGTCAAAATACCAAAATGATACAACTTGTGTCCACTTTACATGATATTTAAAGATAAACAATTACTGTATCTAAACACTTTATATCATCAATTGCATTTATAGACTTTAAAACACTCATAGAGCGTATTTTGCAATAAGTTCCTTTTTAAATCGTTTTTTAAGCTGGTTTATATTTTTACTTTTTTTAAATTCATCATTCAATCCATTCCATACATTTACTCCACACACCGACAAACAAAAACTCTTCCTGGTTGTTCTAATACAGTACATTGTTTTTTTAAAATGTCCTTCACCTCTTAAATTATAACCCCCCTCCCTGTCACAAAACATTTTCTGTATATTGGGTGGAAGTTGATGATTTTTGACCTTAAACATGAATTGTACAGTTTTAAATGTTACAAGGTCCCAGAATTTCAGTATATTTGATTTAAAAAATAACTGGTTTGTGTGATCCCAATATCCCACTTTATGTAGTATTCGGATTGCTTTTTTTTGTATGACGTATAACAAATGTAAATTTGTTTTGTATGTATTCCCCCCAAACTTCCACACAATATGTCATTTTAATGGCATAGTTTAGGCATTTAAATATGGGGTTCTGTGGGAAAGTTATAAACGGTTATTATCTTACCCGTTGTAGATAGCCGTTGAAATAAAAACACACAGAGTGTAAATCTGACCTGATTAATGAGCTAACAGCTCGTCTGATGAGGCCAAGACGAGTGGAGTGCTGCTGTCTTAAAATGACTCCACTGTCCAGCATTTTACAATGATTCTTGAAAGTTATTTTCTAAACTTTTACATCATAGTAAATGTTGCATAACGTTGTTATTTAAATAGATTTTCATAATTATTTACCAGTACAAATAGCAGCTGCAGATAGTTGTTGCACGAAGGGCCACTTCCTGCAGGAATTTAATATTTCTGTTGAAATAACTGTGTTGTGCAAAACTGGCAGTAGTGTAAAGGTTTATAAAATAGTGCAAGCATGAACTGCTCAAAAACTTTTAACTATTTGAGTTTTAAGAAATGCACTTTGTGCCAAGGGCTTGTTTGTTCTGTCAGTAAATATATGTACAGTATATATATATTTTAGTTTGTTTGTTTGTTGAGTACAATGCAGAATTTTTCTGTTTCCCCCCTATATTAGCTCCATCTGACAGAGGCTGCAGCGGAGAGCGTTTACGTGACCAAAGATTCTCTTACAGCACTGGTTGGAAGCTACTATTCCCATCTTCAAGACATAACCAGTAAACTGGAGCAGGATCTGTCAAATATAAATCAGAGTAAGATGACTGTCTAAAACCTGAGTCAAGTTTCTGTTTTCTGTCTCTACAAATGCTGTTAGTACCTGGAGTGAAGTGTTTTATTATTCATCCTGGATGAATTTGTCTCGCATGTGTGTCTTTGTAGTTTGTTGATGCATATTCTGTTGCTTTAATATATCAATACAGACAATAAAAGCAATTCTTTATGTCACAGAGATTGTTAAAGTTAATTTTACTGTTGTAAACTTT
>JBBPBX010004084.1:33799-47331 GCA_038048925.1 Garcialebias charrua
GGTGAGTCCTCCTCATGGTGTCTCTGGTCTGATCCACCAGAGAACCCCAGAAAGATGATTGACCTGGTTCCTTCAAGCTGACCCGGTAAGAAGCAGAACCTGGTGACATGATGCCTTGGTCTGGTTATGCTATTTTAAGCTGATGCAACTTGGTAAATCATTTCATGGCTTGCAGTGATGATAAATGACTTTATCTGATCAGATTAAACAGCTTCTTTCCACCAAAAATCCAAAGTAACAGTATTTGTTAAAATAGTCAAACTTTGTCTAAATTCATGCGCGTGTAAAACTGAAATAATTCCTGCTCAAAGAGTCAATTTTGCCTTAGATAATAGAATCAAGCATTGATTGATTCATTGTTATTGTTTGTTTATTATTGTTGTTGATTTTAGTTTGATTATTTTTGTAATAAAACTTCAACGACAACGTTGGTCTCTTCATTCAGATGAATATGAATATTCATGTGTTATGATATTAAACTTCCTGTAATTAAAGGATTCTACTTCAGTGGCTGATTCTGATGATTAAAGGGTGAATAAGTTGTTGTTGGCCAGTAAACTGACCAGCTGGTGCCCCACTTTAATGAGAGCTATATAAATAAAACTAATGTAGTGAAGGGGATGGAGAAAATGTCACACTTCTTCCTCCATTTCACATCCTTTATATTGCTACATGGTTAACATTCAACCTACTTTTAAAGCTTTAAGGGCATATATTCATAAAATAGGCCAGGTGCTTTTAGGACAAAATAATGTCATGTTATATAATAACAACCTGCACCCTTTCTGAATGAACACTGTCTTGCTTGCCTAATGTGTTATCAAATAAATATATGCTTAAAAATAAGCTGTGTATACAGCAGATAGATGAGAAACTGTTCATTTTAATCCTTGAGTCATATTTATGTCCGCACTGACCTAATTTTAATTTTACAAGATTAATCTTTGACAAATGTGGGTGGGATCATTAGACTGAAAAGTGATGGGGTTAGGACATTTAGGAAGTCAATAATAAAATCTACTGTCCGGCTATTTAAACACTTCTTGCAAGAAATATGTATTTACATGTGTTTTCCGCCGTACACATCGCACCGCCCTATAAGTCGCATCAGTCCAAATATGTCTAATAAAGTGGAAAAATCCATAAATATGTCGCTTCGCCGTATACCGGTACGTCGCGTCTATTATTCGTCACCACGGCGCTGACTCTCTGCGTTTGTTACACATCATCACTGACAACTTGGAAATGTGGGCCGGTGTTGTGTCAAAAAGCGATTGGCTGCCCAATGGCGGCCACAGGAGCGTGCACGGGAAGACTTTAACAAGAATTTAGCAAGATTAACACTTTGAAACAATTACAGTATTTGTTTGCTCAAAATTATAATAAAGGTGTGTCTGAGTCTAACTTTTCTTTAATAAATGCACTTTAACAGTCAAATCAGCTGCATTTCAAAAGCCAATACGCAGACGTAGGAGCGTGCACGGGAGGACTCGATGCAAATTTCTTCAAAATTTAACAAGATAAGCACCTAAAAGCAATTATTTGTTTGCTCAACTTTATAGCTCAAGTGTGTCTCAGTTGAACTTTTACTTAATAAATGCACTTCAACGGTCAAATTAGCTGCATTTCACTGGGGTGGTGCAGAGAAATGAAGCTGATTTGATGGTTGCTCCAGGCCAGCTGGACAAAGGTGGCAGCTGTGACAAGCCGATTGGGTCATTAATAACCACTTTTACCTATTACATGACACAACGGCATGACATACTACTCGAGTGCCATCTAGCGGTTGAAAATGGTAGTGTTCAATATTTTCAGTCAGAATAAATGAAAATGGTCATATCTCAGCCAAAATTTGGTTTATAAATAAGGGGAAAATCCATAAATAAGTTGCTTCGGCGTATAAGTCGCAGGACACTCAAATTATGCAAAAAACTGACTTATAGGCTGAAAATTTTGGTACTACATTTACATTAGTTTAACAAACTGTTTTTGCCATCTGTATCTAGAAAACCCTTCTTGTTGTGTTACAGAGTGTGTGAGAAAGATGAAGGAGCTGGTGAATGAGAAGTGCAGCAAGAAGGAGTCTAAGAAGAAGAAGCTGCAGAGGAGCCAGATAAATAAGAAGAATCGAGCTCTGGATTGTTGCTCTGGTGACCTGCAGGAGCTCACCACAGTTAGAACACTTTACTTCCCTTCAGTTTATTGATCTGAAATGACTTTTGAGTTTTGACAGTCTGTTTGTGAAACCTCTCCTGATTATAATTGTCTGCTCTTAAATATCCTCTATTCTCACCTTTTATCAGTGTTAGTTACAGTTATGTTGAGAGAAAAATTCAAGTCAATATTCTGATTACCCGGTATATCGGTCAAAGGTAACTCTTCTCTCAGGTTTACCAGGAGCTGTTGATGAAACACAGAAAGCAGATTTCAGATTTGGAGCTGCAGCAGGACAACAAAGTGGCCGAGGCCCTCTGTGACCTTTGGAAGGTGAGAAGTAAAATTCTCAGTTGTTTATTTTTGCACAGTGATGTGCTGTTTTAGGTTTATTTAGTTGTTTATTTCTGCTGTTTTCAGAAAAATCAAACGCGTTGTCCATAATTTTTTTTTTTTATTACCGGTACATGTAAAAACAAAAAGTACAATGATTCAGATATCAATGATAAACTAATGATCATGCAGGATAATAACAACTAAAAAAACAACACTAGCCACCTCACTCTTGTAGATAACCTGTTTTAACGTTTTTTTTTTTTTTTTATCCGTGCTAGGTTTTTTATATTTACAGGGTTCACCCACAAGTTGTCGGTACAGAGGCTCTATCTGTGGGTCAGGTTAATATTTAATATGATAAATATCTGTCAGATCAGGTAAACAAGAAGTAAAGCAAGATGGAAACATTAAAGGCCACAGCATACCTTTAACTTTAATTTACCCTCTCCGCACAAATTTATAGTTTGCAAGATAAACCAGGTGGAATAAGGTAAAACAACAACAACAAAGAAACAGTATTACCTGCAGAATAATTTAATTATTTGCAAATGCCAGAACTGTTTTATAAATCACATATGTATACAAAAAATATGCCTGCGCAAATTTAGACTGTTTATGCAAAAATAAGAAAGTGTATTTAGATCAATTTAACAGCCAGAACAATTATGAAAAAGATCATGTATAGAAGATTTAGGGCCAGCACATATTTTCAGTAGTGATGCAGGGCATCTCGGCTTTCCTAAAGTGTTTGGGCGAATATTTTAACAACACTGACCCATGCATTACTGTAGAGCTCGTACTTCATTCTGATGTGATGTTCTGTATCTTCAGAAACTTCGTGGAAGTTGGTCGAAGAGGCTCGGTGAGACAGCCAAGGAGATCTTTCTCAGCACCGTTCCTGCTCAGACCAGCCTCACTGCTGAACACTGTGAGAACCTGTGGCTGGACGTGGAGCAGCAGCTGGCTGCTCAGCTGCAGCAGGCGGAGTGCACCACCAAACAGCAGCTGGAGGACATCAGGACTGCGTTAAGTAAAGATGGGCAGGCAGGTCTTTAGCTGTGCACAGCAGCTGGATTCTTATTAAACACGTCTAAATCCATGATTGTACTCAAATTAGATTATTTTTGTTGTTTCAAACTGAGCTTCTCGTTCTGTAGGTGTGGGTGGAGGAGATGGTGCTGGTGCAGGCCTGTTTGAAACATTTAGGTGAACAACAGATGAAGATCCTTCGAGCCATGGTGGCCAGACAAAGCTACACACTCAACAGGTGATGTTAGAAAGATCTGTCAATCGTTCATATGGATTAAAGTTCTCTGTCGCCTTGATGGATTTGCATCATCTGTAAAATGAGGAGGGGGAAAAAACAACATATGTTTTGTTGTGGTCCTGGTAAAGCCATCTAATCCATTGATGGGGATTGAACTGACTCTGCTTTCAACCAATAAAGAGCACCGGAGCCCCAGTTTGAGCCAATCAGAGCAGAGCAGGAGTCCTGCTGTCTGCTTCACTGTGAGCCCTGGTGTGAGCAGCAGAGAGAAGTTGCAGGTGAAAGATCACCTCCATGTAGGACACCCCGCTACCCTAACAGAACCGCACGCCCCCCCGTGAAGGGGATGACATGTAATAAATTATTAAATGTGTGTTTGCATGTCACTGCAGCCAGGGAAAATACAAGAAGTTATACACCATCACCCCCAACCCCACTTCCTGCACCATGCCCTGACCTCCCCGGGACATTTGTATCTAAAATTTAACTTTGTATTAAACGTTGATGTGTCTGGAGCATCATCATCACACAGAGCTGCCAAACTTGCACATGAGACCAAACTCCGTGTCAGAGAGCGAGACGTGCACTGCTGCGGTCTGTTGAGTTTCTCATGGTGAGAGAGGCTGTTTCGGCTGCTGTAGTTTTTTTAAAATAAATATTAACGCTAAGTGATAAATATTTATGCCCCAGATTAAAGCAGAGATGTTTGTCAAGATTAAAATTTTCCCCAAAACTCACAAAGTTCTCTCTGAGAGTCAGTTTCAGGTTCTTGCATGGGTTATAGAAATATTGAGGTGTTGTGGCTGTTTGGATTAGCTAAAGTTGATTATATTTAGAATCACACTGCGCTGTGACTGTAATGTGATAAATGCAGTTCAATAAATGATCAGTTATGAAGAATAAGTACCAGTTAATGTTAAATAAATACATGAGCTAAAACCCTGTAAATATAATACCTTTGAATGAAATAATCATTCCATGGGTGTAGAACAACTTTCAGTCAAAACGTGTTCTTTCTGCTTTAATCCCTGTGTTCAGCCACTTTAGAATAGCAGCAGATTTATTCCAGCTGTGTTCCTGAGTTTCCACATCAGTCTTCCTGAGTCGTTTTAGTAGAAAATAATGGAGTGCAATCTTTTTCTTAGTCAAACAGGGAAGCTGTTGGAAAGGAAACATGAGCATCTTTTGGTGCAGGTGCAGAAGTCGTTTGTGGTCAGGCACTTCTGTCTGCACATGCTGAAGGAGATGAGGCTGTCCAAGCTGAAGACTCTCTCTCAGACTGATTTCAGAGCTCTGCTAATGGAAGATGCTCCTAAAAGCCAGGTCTGTGCCAATTCAGCTCTCAAGGTGAGGGGAAGTATTTGTATACTGAAATATAATAGTTTGAGTGTCGAATCTGAGAACCTATCGATCACAATTGCTTCTGACATCTTTTAAGTATCAACTCTTGCAAGGCACGCCTCTGAGGGTATCACATCTCAACACTTGCTCTGTTTTCAAACAGAGCAGCAGTGCCAGCCTGGCAGAGAGGCAGCTGGGCCCAGGGAGCCAGCTGCTGGGGAACAACCTGGTAACTGTCGTGATTAATTTTGAGCTTTTCATTAAATTCATTACATATTTATTGGGAAAACCGCATTCGGACGGTTTTAATTATATTACATCAATGCTTATGACAACAATGTGAACATTATATTTTGTCATCAACAAAACTCCAATAATGACAAATTAAACAGGATGTGTCTACTAGGCTGCGTATCAAATAAACAAAAGTTTACTTTTAGAAAAATGTATTCAATATTACAAAAGGCTAAAGTATTAGAATCAGTTTGGTAGTATATGTTTGTGTGCAGGTTCATGGCCGCTGTGTGTGCAACCACAACACTCAGGGACTGAACTGTGAGCATTGTCAGGACTTTTATCACGATTTGCCTTGGAGACCTGCAGAGGGACGAAACAGCCACGCTTGCAAGAGTAAGAAATGGAATGAGCCCATGTTTGGTTCTGATTTATAATCTATGATGGAGCACATTTACTAAAACACTATTATACTGTAACAGAATGCCATATGTTATATTACTCTGACATTTTTTTTTTACAGGGTGTGAGTGCAACCATCACTCCACATCATGCCACTTTGACCCCGCCGTGTACGCTTTGACCGGCGAGGTGAGCGGAGGAGTGTGCGACGACTGTCAGCACAACACTGTGGGCCGACAGTGCGAGCAGTGTGCACCTTTCTTCTACCAGCACCCCCACAGGAACCTGAGAGACTCCAACATCTGCGAACGTACGTCTTTCACCACACAACCCATTTCTGCTCATTACATGAAGCGTTTGTTGTCATTTATGTGGTTTTTATCCTCCAGCATGTTTCTTTCCTATAAACTCGGTACTGCAATTATGCTGTAACAGCCGCTTTAGTTTCCTTCAACACAGGTGGTGAAAACAACTCGAGGTTTAGTCAATGTCACTGTTACAGCATGATTGCAATACTGCAATCAAATAAAATATTGTGTTTTGTTGCACAAAAGAAGTTACCTATACTTGGAACAATGCAAAGACTTCAGACATCAATGTTCACAGCAGATGGTTGTTCTCTGAGAACTCCTGGGGCTTCAGCTGCTTTAAAGCCAGTAAACTGCTCCAAAATGACATTTACTGCAAGTGAGAAATAAAATAGAAACTTCAAAAGAAACTCGAGAGGATGAAGACTTTAAGGTTGAATATAAAAATCACCGTGCGCTAACTTTTAGCTTGTGCATAATGTAAATGCAGGCAACACTTTTGGTCCGTGTACCCTTCGTACACGGACCACTTTTGGTAGTGCTGAAGGAAAATAATTAACTTTTAAAACAAGAAGAAATGGTAGTAAATGAAAAATGTCCAAAAGCATAAATCCTAAAATGAGTGGCAGAAAAAATAATATGAGGCTTAATGTGAGGGGTCAGATAGAGCAACCAAGGATAAGAACAACAACGACAACAAAAAAGATTTAAGAAAACAACTACAGGTGCTGAAAACATAATAATAATGACTTGAAAATGAGGAAGTGTGACACTCAAGATACTGGAACGAGATGGGACAATCAGAGTTAGAACAAGTGCAATAAAAAGGAACTTTGAATAGAGTGCAGCTATCAAAAATTAGGACCAGTTGTGACCATTAACAACCAGTAGGTGTAGAAATTCAAAAGGATACATTAGAAACATAAACTTAATACAGGTGTGATAATCAATAACTAGGACCAGTTGTGATAATCAGAAACTTGAAGTAGGTATGATAATCAATAACTAGGACCAGTTGTGATAATCAGAAACTTGAAGTAGGTATGATAATCAATAACTAGGATCAGTTGTGATAATCAGAAACTTGAAGTAATTGTAGTAATCAATAACTAGGACCAGATGTGTTGATCAGACACTGGAAGCAGGTGTGATAATCAATTACTAGGACCATGTGTGTCAATCAGAAACTTAAAGCAGGTGTGATAATCAATAACTAGGGCCAGGTGTGATAATCAGAAACTTTAAACAGTTGTAGTAATCAATAACTAGGACCAGGTGTGTTGATCAGACACTGGAAGCATGTGTGATAATCCATAACTAGGACCAGGCATGCTGATAAGACACTGGAAGCAGGTGTGGTAATCCATAACTAGGACTAGGTGTGTTGATCAGACACTGGAAGCATGTGTGGTAATCAATAACTAGGACTATGTGTGTCAATCAGAAACTTAAAGCAGAAGCGATAATCAATAATTAGGACCAGTTATGATAATCAGAAACTTGAAGCAGGTCTGATAATCAATAACTAGGACCAGGTGTGATAATCAGAAACTTGAAGCAGTTGTAGTAATCAATAACTAGGACCAGGTGTGTCAATCAGACACTTGAAGCAGGTGTGGTAATCAATAACTAGGACCAGGTGTGTCAATCAGATACTTGAAGCAGGTGTGGTAATCAATAACTAGGACCAGGCATGCAGATAAGACACTGGAAGCCCGTGTGGTAATCCATAACTAGGACTAGGTGTGTTGATCAGACACTGGAAGCATGTGTGATAATCAATAACTAGGACTATGTGTGTCAATCAGAAACTTAAAGCAGATGTGATAATCAATAACTAGGGCCAGGTGTGTCAATCAAAAACTTGAAGGTGTAATAATCAACTAGGACCAAGTGTGTCGATCAGACACTGGAAGCACGTGTGGTAATCAATAACTAAGACCAGGTGTGTCGATCAGTCACTGGAAGCATGTGTGGTAATCAATAACTAAGACCAGGTTTGTCAATAAGAAACTTAAAGCAGGTGCGATAATCAATAATTAGGACCAGTTACGATAATCAGAAACTTGAAGCAGGTCTGATAATCAATAACTAGGACCAGGTGTGATAATCAGAAACTTGAAGCAGGTGTGGTAATCAATAACTAGGGCCAGTTGTGTCAATCAAAAACTTGAAGTTGTAATAATCAACAACTAGGACCAGGTGTGTTGATCAGACACTGGATGCATGGGTGGTAATCAATAACTAGGACCAGGTGTGTTGATCAGACACTGGAAGCATGGGTGGTAATCAATAACTAGGACCAGGTGTGTTGATCAGACACTGGAAGCATGGGTGGCAATCAATAACTAGGACCAAGTGTGTTGATCAGACACTGGAAGCAGGTGTGATAATCAATAACTAGGACACTGGAAGCAGGTGTGATAATCAATAACTAGGACCAAGTGTGTTGATCAGACACTGGAAGCAGGTGTGGTAATCAATAACTAGGACCAGGTGTGTTGATCAGACACTGGAAGCAGGTGTGGTAATCAATAACTAGGACCAGGTGTGTTGATCAGACACTGGAAGCAGGTGTGGTAATCAATAACTAGGACCAGGTGGGCAGGGAAGAGCAGCAAACTAGATTAACTGAAATAAATAAACAAGAGAACGGGTGTCACAAAGTAAAGCACAAAACATGACAGCAAATGGCAACTAAACTGGAGAAAAGTGATAAATATCAACCAAATTAGGACTAAATCTAACCAGAAAATCTTTATAGATTGTGCTGCCAGAACAAATAAACAAAAGAACAACAACCAAAAAAAAGTCCAGACTGGCAGGCTAGAGAAGGTTTCTTTAGCCTGAACTAAGGTAGCAAATTGGGTGACCCTTTTTAACACATCTTTCTTTCCCATTTTTCTCAAGTCTTTATATTTCAAACTCAAGTCAGGTAGTCCCCGATTTACGAGCGAGATCCGTTACAACGAGGCGCTCGTAAACCGGAAATCTCGTAATTTGGAACGGCCGCACACATGTGTTGTACAAATATGATGATCATCTTTCTAATATAATGTTTCATATTCCCACAGCTTGTAACTGTGACCCAGCCGGATCTCTGCAGGGCGGACTGTGTGACTCACACACAGATGTGGCAGCAGGGCTGATCTCAGGTCAGTGCCGGTGCAAAGCCAACGTTGAGGGAGAACGCTGTGATCACTGCAGACAGGGATACCATGGACTGGGACAAAGCCCTGATGGCTGTCAGCGTAAGTCACAACTATTGTGTACAAGCACAGTGTGTTCAAACAGATACAATAAACGTGCTGATGAATTGTTTCGTGACGTTGTGGCAGCTTGTACCTGTAACCTGCTGGGAACCATGCCCGGAGCAAACACCTGTGATTCAAACACAGGGCAATGCTTTTGCAAACGACTTGTCAGTGGACACAACTGCGATCAGTGTCGGGTACGTCCACAAACACAATGCCAGGTTCATCTGGGGCACATTTACCCATGTAAATTCAATGTTTTTGTGAACAGCCGGAGCACTGGGGTCTGTCCAACGACATGGACGGCTGCAGACCGTGCAACTGTGACCAAGGAGGTGCTGTCAACAACAAGTAGGTCTAACTAAAAACAGCTGCTTTCTCTTTCCATGAGACACTTATTTAGGTGTATACATCATGAAATGATGGCAGGTGAAGATCTCAAATGCAGGCAGAGAGGTACAGATGAGTATAAATGAACCCAATCATTGTTCCTGTTTTTACATCTGTGTAGCTGTGACCCTCACTCAGGCCAGTGTGTGTGCCTGGTGCACATGTTCGGACGCCGCTGCAATCAGGTGGAGTCGGGCTTCTACTTCAGCTCTCTGGATCACTATACGTATGAAGCAGAGGATGCCATGCACGGTCCTGTGAGTGTGTAGTATCCCACCAGTTTTAAAGCTGCTTCCTCCTCAGACATGCATGCTTCTGCATTCTGGATGTGCTTCTGTCTCTTAGGGCGTCACCTTAGTGCATCGACCTTACCCTCAGGAGAGAAGCCCCACATGGACTGGGATGGGCTTTGCTCATGTCCCCGAGGAAGGGTTTTTAGAGTTTACCATCAACAACCTCCCAGTGTCAATGGACTATGACATCCTTATACGCTATGAGCCACAGGTAAGAGACACAATCGGACTTTTTGCAGTTTGGTGGATATTTTCAGATATGCTTTTGTTGCCATTTGGCACTTTTTAGTTTAATCGTGTTAAGAAAGTAAAAGTACTACTAAATAACATTGATGTCTGTGTTTGCCGACAGCGAGACACAATCGGACTTTTTGCAGTTTGGTGGATATTTTCAGATATGCTTTTGTTGCCATTTGGCACTTTTTAGTTTAATCGTGTTAAGAAAGTAAAAGTACTACTAAATAACATTGATGTCTGTGTTTGCCGACAGCTGCCGCAGCAGTGGGAGCAGGTGGACGTTGGAGTGGAGCGTCCAGTCTTCTACCCTCCAACCTACTCCAGTCACTGCAGCAGCTCTGACCAGGGTGGAGATGAGCAGTACACCTCTCTGCCACCTGGATCCAGGTAAAACACAACTTCATACGACTGTAACGTCACTGATAACACACGCTGATCCCGTGCTGTGTTGCAGGCATGTGCTGCTGGAGACCCCGGTGTGCTTCGAGAAAGGACTGAACTACACGATCCGTCTTTCTTTCCCATTTTACTCATCCATCAGCAGCGTCCAGAGTCCATACACTCTCATCGACTCTGTATGTTGATTTAGTGGTTTTCTTTTATGTTTTTCATATAAAGCCATCTAAGTTGCTCATAATTCACAAACTGAAACCTTACGTGTTTATCCTGGATGTGCGCCACACAGTAACCTAACAAGCAGAAAAGCCCTAAAATTCAATCGAAACTGCGTTCTTTTATGGTTTCCTGCATCTCATTGACCGTCCACGCTGTTTTAGTTGGTGTTGATGCCTCGAGTCGGACAGCTGGACATGTTTCATGGACCGGAGGGTGAAAAAGCGTGGGATACTTTCCAGCGCTACAGATGTCTGGAAAACAGCCGGAGCATCATCAAAAGTCCCATGACGGACATCTGCAACGATTACATCTTCAGTGTGTCTGCTCTGCTTCAAGGAGGAGCCATGGGTATGAAGTTACTGTTTTAAAGTGAAATCAAGATAAAAAAAAAAAGGGATTTTCTTTGTTCTCGAAAAAGATAAACAGAACATGACAGCAATTTAAAACAGTTACCGTATTTTTCGGAGTATAGGTCGCACCGGAGTATAGGTCGCATTGTCCAATTATCACCAATAGATTGGGAAAATCCCTAGATAGGTCGCATCGGAGTATAGGTCGCATTGTCCAGTTATTACCAATAAACTGGAAAAATCCCTAGATAGGTCGCACCTACGTTTAGCTCTGCTGCAAATGTCTGCCACAGGAGCGCACAGCAAGGCTTTTAAGAAGATTAACACTTAAAAACAATTATTTGTTTGATAAAAATTATAGCAAATATGTGTCTGAGCTGAACTTTTCCTTAATAAATGAACGTAATTGTGAAATGAGCTGGATTTAAAAATTTGTTTCGCCGAAAGTGATAAAAAGCCATATATAGGTCGCAGGCCTTGAAAAAATGATAAAAAGGTGCGACCTATACTCTGAAAAATACGGTAATTGAACTCATAGTTACTGCTACTAAAGAAGCTCAGTGTTTTGAAGCAGTCAATGCTTCTTATTAAAATATTTCTAAAATCAGATTTTATTCCCAGCATGCCAGTGTGACCCTCATGGCTCGCTCAGCACCGTTTGCGACTCGAGTGGCGGTCAGTGCCGGTGCCGACCCAACGTGGTTGGCAGGAACTGTGACCATTGTGCTCCGGCTACTTTCCTGTTCAGCCCTGCCGGCTGCAGATGTGAGTGTCTGATATCGCTCTGGCTTGTGGCGTGGCACCCGCTCTCTTCCCCTCCCATTAATGTTGATTTCACCCCCAGCTTGTGACTGTGACTCTCTGGGCTCCATCACCCCCTTCTGCCACGAGGCGTCCGGGCAGTGTGAGTGTGTCCCGGGAGCCACGGGTCGTCAGTGCTCCCACTGCCTGCCGGGTTTTTGGGGCTTCCCTCAGTGTCGACCGTGTCACTGTAATGGGCACAGCGAGCACTGCCACCCTCAGACCGGAGAGTGTCAGGGCTGCAGGGACTTCACCACGGGACATCACTGTGAGAGGTACGGAGCGACAACGATGAGGGAACACATCCTTCACTATCAGTTTTATTTAGTTTGCATGTTCCATTTCATTTGAGTATTTAACTTCTTTTTACTGTATCATAATTATTTACTCTAAAAGACAAATCTCAAACTAATTTAGGGCAATTTTTTAAATCTTTATCCAGATCATTTATAGTTGCACTCAAAATACTGAAATACACATCTGATTTAATTTAATTCTCACATATGAATTATTATTTTATCCCCTACTACTGTATTAGAGATTTAGGCATAGAAATATATATTTAAAAAAATTGCAATAATCTCTTTCTGGCATTGTTGATGGCTAAATTAAGCTGTTCTTTAATGGCATTTCCACAATTCTATAAAGGCTTTGGGGATGTATTTATTGTATTTTTTGGGAGCATAAAGTTTAGAATTTTATTGATGCGGCAGTGGAAGTCAATGTTAAAAGCTTCTAAAATTAGACTCATTAAACAAGACTGGGCTCAGAAAGGAGCCCTGAGGAAGTCCGCTTGAAAATGTGGCATCAAAATGAGGCAAAAATTGTTGCACATTCTGTTTTTCTTATGTTTTTAACACTAGATGTAAGTACTGTTTTTCACTATTAGTGTTTAGCGTATTCGTAGTTTATATCTTAGATCCTTATTTACTGTTTCTTTTAAAATTTATATTTTTGCTATAGTTGGATGTAACTGGGACCCTGTGTACACAATTTCGTTCCACCTCATGTACCACATGTGATGCGAATGACAATAAAGAACCTTGAACTATATACAGTAGACTGTTTTCCAGACCATCTACCGGTATACGTCCATGTAGAGTCTTATGGTGTAAAAACGTATATTTATGTTATGGCTGATTATCCTCAGTAGTACAAGTAGGGTCAGTTAAAAACTTTCTGACTTACTCTCCAGATATTTAAATGACGCAACCTCGTAGTACTGTTTTTTTGTTTTTGTCTAAAGGTGTTTGAATGGTTACCATGGTGACCCTGAGCTGGGTTCAGGAGACCACTGTCGTCCCTGCATGTGTCCGGACGGGCCGCGCAGTGGTCGGCAGTTTGCGGAGAGCTGTTACCTCTTAACCAGCCAACTGGTGTGCGTGTGCAGCCACGGCTACAAAGGTGTGTAAAGACAGTGTTTTACTGACGTGTTTTGATGTCAGCAGCTTGAAAGTGTGGTACAGGTAGTCCCCGACTTACGAGCGAGTTCCGTTCCTACGACTGTCTCGTAACACGAAATCTCATACGTCGGAACACAAAACACGTGT
>JBBPBX010004084.1:65189-78687 GCA_038048925.1 Garcialebias charrua
CTACTTTGCATTTGCATAAAAACAGCTCTCTGGTTTCACGAAATTGTATTTTTGTAGAGTCATCACCTTCCATCACCTGCCTAATATTATCTCATCAGTGAAGCATGGTGGTGGTGGTATAATGATGTGGAGTTTTTTGTCAGAGGCAGGAACGCGTGTCTTCAGTAAGAAAAAAATGACCGAAAGTCACAACAGTGCAGCATGGACTTAGCATTAGTCAGAGGGCACACCCATGGCCATATTAACCAAGTGGAAACTCTCAAAGAACCAAAAGTTTATCAACAAGATTTTATATTGTACGTAACCTTCTTATTACATTCTGTCAAGGACACACAGCTGACTAAATTTATTTTATAAGGCTATTGTGAATTTATCAAATTAACATTTCCTAAAATCTTGCAGCATCACCTATGTTTTACATAGCCCCAACAATGACTATAATAAATATTTTTTGTAAAAAATAAAAATAAAAATAAAATTTGTTAAGTTGTGTGGAAAACAAGTTACAAAAGGACTGACTGATTTGATAGAGAGGGTGGGGTTGCTGAAAGCTGAAGTTTTGGGTCTTTACAGATTAGTTTTCATAGATCAGTCCAACCAGAACTTGCCCTCGGGGCTGAGTAAAAGAACAGTAGAGGAAAGGCTTTTATTCTGCTCTGCCAGTGTTTCCATCCCAAAGCTACAAATGCTCAATATCCTTTCTGAACAAGCTCCCAAAAAAAAACAGGCTTTTTCTGTGGTAATGCAGAGTAAATCTCTAATTACAATTTTGGGCTTGAGTAGAAGAAGTCATAATTACGGTACCTCTTATTATGCAAATTAATTGACTGATTCCAAAGAATTAATTACCTCTTGTCCCAAGTTTGATTAGCAAATCAGAGTTTTCAGCTTTTATTTTGATTTTGTGTTTGGTTGTGTTCCTTCCTGCTGGAAAGAATGGGCTTACAAATGAAACAAAAGGTGATGCGCATGCAACGTGCCTGACAGATGTTAAATCGAAATCCATTTTTACTCAGAACAACAACAACACTGAGCAGTTTGAAGAAATTACTGTAGAAAATATTCATTGTTATTTAAGCCAGTTTAAAACAAACCATTTTATAGACTTCAAATATCTTCTAGACTATAGTGGTGGTGCAGAGGTTAGAGAAAGTGGGCCTGTGATTGAAAGGTCGCCAGTTCAACCCCCCCATACTATCAACATCCAACTTTCCCACCCACATTTTGAACACCCACACCTGCCTCTACCCTCATTTGCCCCACTCTGGGCCCATGAGCAAGCCCCACCATCTGTGCCCCAGATGGCAGCTCTCTGCTCCACACAGAGCTGTGGTAGCTCGGTGGTCTGTGGTTGCGTCAGGAAGGGTACCCAGCGTAAAAACAATTACCAAGTCTTTGTGCAACTTAGTTCGCTGTGGCAAATACTGAAGAAGGGAAGAGCCAAAAGAAAAAAATATATATCTAGATCATACAAAAATAAACAAGTGCGGTGCACCCCTTGGAGAGCCCCGGGACTATTCCAGTGGGACACAACATCACTTATTCTTTACTTTTATTTTTTCCCAGACTGGAACATTTGGTACCAGAGCTAACACTGCATTGCCTCATTGCAGCACGGATCTTTTCCATTCAACTTTTATTCATACTGGTTAGTTCCAATTGAGCCTCAGGGACTCTTTTTTACAAGAGAGACTTGTTACATACAACATAAAGAGTAGATGAGGACAAGCGAACACGAGGGTTGAGGAGGTAAAAAAAATAATAATCATGGCTCACACAATGTCCTGGCCAGGGCACAGTGTAAAAGATGCAAAAGAAGACCTCGCAACATAAACAGCAACATACAACATAATCATAATACATTCACGTATAGAAGGTCAACAAAGTCAATGAGTTGTCCATGGACACTCCAGAAAGTTCCAAAGTTCTGTTAAGATGGTACAGTGTCTATCAGCGGCACAATTTTGATAAGGCCACATCCTCCAGGAGCAATTTGAGATGTATTTGAATTTTAATTTAGGTTGGCCTATCCAAGGCCAGCAGGGAGACCAAATTCAGATAAACAACAATTGTTTTGTGTAGGCAGACTCTACTGACATGTCTGCCTCAATTTGAGGACATTCAGCCAGTCCGTGCTTGTTAGACATCTCCAAGGTTGAATCCTTCATGGCTGCGAGTCCTAGGAGCCGCAAGTGGACCACTATTCTCAAAAATTGTGTTCAACTTATGGTTCAGCTCGCAAAGCACATTAGGCTGGAGCTCGAAGCACAGAGTAATCCTTCATATAAGGCGGGCAGCTTTACTATTGCCAAAACTGCTGCAGACGTCTTCATTATTAGCTGATAAGCTAGGTATCTGCTGATTACAAAAAGCAGAAACCCTGTTATCATAAATCCTATTCTACGGATCCCTATTTTAGGAATGTGCAAAAACAACAAACTATCTACAGTATATTGTTGTTTTTCTCTATATCAAAGTGGGTTTAAAAAATGAATTTGTATGTCATTACTAAAATTGAGGATTTTAATCAAAAATTGCTAAACTGAATTAATTCACCACGTTTCAAAAAATGTATGAGGAAGATATCCATCACACATTTAAGGTGATGTGCTTCACATCAACCCAGCTGAGGTGAGTTTTCCTACACACCTAGTAGTAGTTTATCATAAACATCTGCATATTTCAATATTAGAGAATAAAACAATATAAATAAGGTTCCCTTTCAGTCATGTTCTCTCGGTGCAACATACTTGCTATGGGAATTGCGCCCCCGCGCGATTACCTGAAGCAAGTATGTTGCACCTCGTTCCCTTCCTTCAGGGAACATGAGTTATGGTGCATAACTTTCAGTTTTGCAATTTGAATGCACCAAGATTGCTTATTTTTGAAACCTTACAGTAGTGCATGTTAATATACTGTGATAAATGTATTTAAATAAGATGATGATAATAAAACAGATATTGTCTGCGCAGACATTCTGTCAATATTTTCATCTAATGTACATGTAACATTACAAATCATGAAGTTATTTAAAGATCAAGTACATTTAAACACAAATACAATGTTTTTTTTGTCTTCATATAACTTTGTTATATTAAAAAAGTGATATTATAAATATAACACTGGTTGTCCTTTGCACTGTACAGAATATTTTTACTTTTTAATTAATTAATTAATTCAATTTATAACGCACTTTTCATTACTGAAAATCTCAAAGTGCTACACATATATTGAATGCTACACACATTCATAAACCGGTGGCGGCAGACTACCATGCAAGGTGCTTTCCAGTCCTACCGGATTATGTTGCCTATGTGTTGCCTGTTGTTTGTTTGTACAGCACTTTGGTAGGCCTTGTCGCTGTTTTAAGTGCTCTATAAATAAAATGGTATGGTATGGTAAAATAGCCATTTTTATTAGCCAGACCTCTACATAGGGTAGACATTTTTTCTTCTCCAAAAAGGGGCCTCCAACAAAAAAATGTTAGCGACCCACCAAGCTATTTGCATATTAAATGGAATAGCATACAAGGAACAAAGAAAGAAAAGAAAAAAAATCTAATTAATTCTTACATTTTTTTTACTGCAAATGTAAATATGCCAGTGCTAAAACAAGATAGAAATGTCCAAAATAGCGTATGTCCAAACATTATATTAGACTATGGTCACATTTTAGGGCAAACCTCGTTTCTGGCCGACAACTCCTCCATGCAGAAAGTAGGCTCTATAAATAATCCGTTTGGTATAGCTCGGCACAAATCACTGACCTAAACCCCTTTGGGATAAGATGGAATACGAGCTGTGAGCCTGATCTTATCACCCAACATCAGTCACCGACCTCACTAATACTCTTCCGGTTGTAAGGGAGCAAATCCCACAGCTAGGTTTGAAGATTCCCAGAAGAGCAGAGGCCGACTTGCAAGCAGATTTATGTTCATAGTTCTGCAACTTAGATGTTGAACAGGTAAACACAGGTAAGCTTGTTTAAGTGACCTCGAACCTGTGACCTAGCTGTAGTGTGTATGTTGAAGATTTAAAGAGCTGAAGTGCCACAGAATAAAGAGTAGATAATGTAGTGTATCTTTGTAAAATATACATACAGTATAAAGCTTTTGCTTTAGCCCCACAGTATTATTGTGAAGGGTCAACAGTATGTATTGAAATAAAATTGTATTACCTCACCCCCTCTTTGACATATTCCACACTAGGCCGCCTGCACGAAAGCATGTGAGTGTGGTCCTAATCCCTGCCTTAGCTGCAAATCAGTACCTCCAGTTCCTCTCCAGTAGGAGTCGAAACAAAGGACTGGCAAATGAAATGCATGAGCAGAGAGGCAGTGCACAATGTGGTCCACCTGAATAGACTGAAATGAAGTAGTCTTGACAAAGCCAAAGGGAATGAGAAAGGGTCCCATCAAAGCTCTGAAGCTCGGTTTGCCTCATTGAATGAAAAACACCTCCAAACTAGGGAGAGAGAAAAAAAAAAGCTAGCGGTCCTTGGATTCGTATCCCGATTCACTTAAAAAAATTAGACATGTGCTTTCTATTCTTCTTCAGCCATTATCACCAAATCACAACAGCAGTGAGAATTACCAGTTTAATTGCTTCTGTTAAACAAACACCGACAGGCAATGTAAGAAGTATTAAGCTCAATTCAACAAACTACCATCTTCAGTATGTGAACCTGTAGCCAAGGTCAGCATTCAAAGTCTCCACAATAATGCAGCGTGCAAAGAGACAAAGTGGCAGGCTAAACAATCCAATTCACCAAACGCATCACAAGCCAGCCTTTGGGTTCGTTTTGCAATAGACTTGCAGTTGTCATTGGCAGAGCTAATTACTAGGGCAGCAGCTATACTACAGGATACATTTCCACATTACTAAACCCTAATTTTGTCTGTTGGGCATTGAAATGCTTTCTTCCCATGGAAGATAACAGGAGTATACGAATAGCAATTAAATGCAACTCAACCTTTGTGAGATTACACTCCTGAGAAAGACAGCCAGGACGAGCAGGTGCTGTCTGACAACAGAAAGACAGCATGGTGGAAAAGAAGAATGTTGGACAACGGAATGAAGTTGTACGGTAGTTCCTTTTTAGTTTAAATCAAAACTCATGTATCCAAACTGGTAACCAAGTCCATTCAGATAAGAGAGCGCAGTCTGTTGATTTAATTCCTGCTGAAATCTTCAACTTCTACTCCGTTTCAAAGTTTTCCCATGAGACTTGCTAGAGACTGAACATGTCTACAATAACGTCACAAGTAATCATGGTTCATACCCTAAATTTAAGTTTGCAAGCACATAGCATGTTTAACATAAATAAGGCTTGTGTAAAAAATGGCTTCCCTAAAACTTCCAGTCAGAAAGTCAGAGATTTGCTATTTGACACCGTTTTATCAGATATGACTGATGAACAAAGAGCAAACAATTGGTTGTTTTGATGCAAAAGTATCAAACATTTAACAAATGTTCTTCCTTTTCCAAGGGCCAGGAAAGTCACGGTTCGACTCCCAGCCATTCCCACCTGTCGTGGTGTCTCTGAGCAAGACACCTAATCCCCAATTGCTCCCCGGGCGCTTACATAGCTGCTCCACCTGGGTGTATCTCACATGTGATGGGTTAAATGCAGATAACTAAATTTGTCATTGTATGGGAACATACAATGACAATCTCAGACTTCCCTTCCCTTTCCTTTTCGGGTCACAGGGGGTCACCGGTGAACATTTCCAGCAGTCACTGTACGAGAGACGGGGGACACCCTGGACAGGTCACAAGTCCATGATAGAGACAAACAAGACAACCATTCATTCTGTCACTCACATCTAGGGACAATTTAGAGTTACCAATCAGCCTAACATGCATGTTCTTGGTCAGTGGGAAGAAACCAAAGTACCCGGAGAAAACCCAGAAATGCATGGAGAGAACATGCAAACTCCACCCAGAAAGGGTCTGGGCTGGGATTTGAACCAGCAACTTTCTCGCTGAGAGGCAACAGCCCTACTAACTGAGCCACTGTGCCAAACTATGTTGGAATACAGTTACTGCAAAATAAATTTGGAAAAAGTTGGAAAGTTGTGTTTAATATATATAAAAAAAACAAATCAATAATTTGAACATTTGTATGTTTGAACATTAACATCAAATGTACTTTTTTAATTTTTACAAATTTTCAAGATATGTAAGCTGAACATGTCAGACTCTAGCCTGGCCCTCGCCTTTCTGCACAGCTCCGCTCAATTCTCATTTCCCTTCACTGCTCAGTTTGGGACTTCTCCCATAGACAACGATTTCTCCGGCTGATTTTTGACCGGACCAATCAGAGAACAGAAGGGGCAGAGTTTTTGGCCCCTAACCCACGCCCCCACCTGTCCCAGCGCGCAGCCAGCGAGCAGCCGCATGTTCTCATTCAAAGCGATGCAGGACTGTTTTATATGTGACACAAATGTATTAAATTCCCCTTCTTAATCCCTTATCTGGAGTTTTCTTTTGTTTTTTTGGCCAAAAGTCAAGTGATCGCTCCCTCCTCCCTCCTCCTCCTCCTCCTCTCCCTCCGCTATGAGGAAATGCCTCAGGTTGTCACGAGAGAATTAAACTCGGGTTTTACGTTGCTGCCCGAGTCCCATCAGATTTTCTGGTCTTCTGGTGTGCTGGACCAGCGATCCATGGTTTTATTTTATTTTTTTAGAACGTTTTATTAACATATAAACACAGAATATGCAGCGGCAGGCTGCAGCGAGAGAAAATGCTGCAGGAGGCGGAGCAGATGTCAAGTTCAACAGACCACGGGGGAGCAGCCATATATGGCTCTGAGGGGGAGGGAGCAGAATGCTTTTCCCTGTTCAAAATTTTTCTAAGATCCAATGGTTTTGTTCCTCAGCAGAGGCCACGCCTCCAGCAAGAATCGGTTCTCTATGGAGAAAGTCCAGACCCTAGTACGAAGCGAAGTGAAGGACAAGGGTCTGGTTTTAACCAGGCTAGTCAGACTCTAATGCACCCTCATACCATCAGAGGGCAGGCTTTTGACCTTTGCACTGATAACAGGCTAGATTGTCCCTCTTTTCTTTAGTATGGAACAGAGCCCTATATAGAGAGAGTTGCGACACTCTTTGTACTCGCCGCTAGGTGGTCACGTGGTTCATGCAGCTCTCAAATGTTCCAAACAGCTCGTCGCTGCCAGTCAGTTTGAGCAGCTACTGGCGCAACAGAACACAAAATTCTACTTTTCTTACATTGTCCGGTGTCTTTCAGTAATTATTGAACAGTAACAAACTGATTACTTAACTGATTACTGATTATTTCACTGACTATGCGTTTTATTAAAGTCTTTTTAGACGTGGCAGATGTATTTCTCATTACAGTGAAACGAAACTGTAAACACATTTGTTTGGAAAAAAAATGTCTATGCAATACAATGATCAAAATAGCCATTTCAACAGTGTTTTATAATGTTACACATGTAAAAAAAAAAGAAGAAAATAGAGTAACACTTATTAGAAAGCTAGTTCTGATGTTCTGTGCATGAGAATGATCTACCTTGTCCTCCATGCCATCAGTATCTGCTCCAGCTTACCTTAGATCTGGGATGAAGTCTTCATTTCTGCACATTATATAATTGTTCTATTTGTTTTTTTTTATTAGCAACTGAGTACCTGGATAACAGAGTTGATTGTGCTTGTAGCCTGACTACTACTGTAAAATTGTAATTCACTGATTAAAATGTTACTGTTTCTAGTTATAATCATAACAGATGACAAAATAAGTGTTAATTGTGTAAAAATAAATTACAAAACAATTATAAAATATGTAAAATGTAAAACAAGCTTTAATGAAGTACATTTACTACTATTGTTTATTAATTACATCATATCAAGTCAGCAGGTGCAACATCACCATCATCACAACAACACAGACTGAGTGCTGTAAATTTAATCTGCAAAAACATTTTCAATCAGGGCTCAAAATATTTATACTATTTATTAATTACATACAGGAAGCACAACAAGATGGAAGCAAGTGGTGTCTTACCATTTCAGTGGCAATTCTACCAATGGGTCAAATTATAAGCCAATCATTCTAGAAATAATTGAAAGAGCAGCTTCCATAGGCCTTCTCGTGCTAAACATCACTACTGACATGAGCAGTGCTAACAGAGCGATGTGGCGGGCATTTGGAGTGGGCCACAACAAAACATCTGTCCAACACCCAGCAAGACCAGATAAAAGGCTTTACTTCATGTCCCACATCTGGTAAAGAATTTGAAGAGTGCCCTGGTTCGTGGACAGACTTTTATAATTCCACCAGACGTGCTAAATGAGGGACTTCAACACAATGAAGTTTCACTTGATTCAATGAAAGATATGGTTGAATTTCAGGAAGAAATGCCTTTCAAAATTGCATCAAATCTTACAAAAAACTCTTCAGCCAAGTCATTTTAAGAAAATGAAGGTGGAGCCTGCAATGCATGTTTTCAGCAAGTCAGCAAGTGCAGGTGTGAAATATATGGTGGAGCAGGAGCAGCAGCGACGTCCCTCCAACCTGACAACAGCCTGGTTTCTGGAGCAGGTGAACCACTGGTTTGATCTGATGTCCTCTCGCCACCCCGTGTCTTCTGGCAGAGTTCCTGGACATTAAGGAGACATTTCACAGTCCTGGCCTAAGTGTGGAGCAGCTGATTGGAAACACAGGTCCTTCTGAGTGATTTCATCAACAGTGAAACCTGTATTCTGTACCATCTTACAGGGTACATAGTAAATAAAGTCATCAAACATTCAAACATCTGTGATGGATGCTCAAGTTCAAATAAGCAAAAATGATGAGACTCTGGAAGGAGAGCATGGTACCTTACTGACACTGAAGGAATTCAAACCAGGAGTCCTGTGTCGGCCATCACATGAAGCCTTCAGTCTGGTCCAGAAAGTTGAAGGGCTTTTCAGAACAAGGACCAGCCAATCCTTTATGGAGCTCCCCAACGCCTTTGATACTCTACTGAGAGAAGCAAGTGTATTAGAAAGCATGCTTCCTTCATGTCATGATGTACAAAGAAAAATAACCAGCAGGTTCATCAGGCTGAGACTCAGAATAGCAGCAAAACACATCTTAAATGAAAGAAAAAGAATTCTGTGCAATGCTGGGCATCTTGGAAGTAAAAGCCAGACAAAAAACATGAGGAAAAAACAAACAGCATCTTGTGCCACAACAAGCATGCCCCCACCAAACACCTTGATTGTTGCCATGGAGGAGTTTGGGCTATCATTTGAAAATGCCACACCGCCCAGTGCAGCTTCAACACCTGTACATATGGATGGTATGCTTAGAGGGATTTTTATGTCTCTTACATTTATTTAATTTCACTGATTATGCATAAATTTATTCATATAAAAGTGTTGTCATCCTCTGTAAATTTCTGAAAAAGTTGTTGCAAGCTTGTATTTGGTATTTGAAAAACTAATTTCTAATCACTTTAATTTGATTTTTATTTTTGACAGCCTCCCCATCAACCAGTCAGCTCCAGCACTTCACAATTTACTTACCAGCTCCATCACTCCATCAATGAGGACTGACCAGTTCAGTAAATCAGAAAAAAAAATGAAGATGGACATGAATGTGATAGTTTAAAAAAAAATGTTACAGTTCTACAGTTTATTGATGCTGATATATTCTTAGTAATAATTCTTATTTCTTGTTGTGTCTTGAAAGAGAGTCTCATCTGAACTTGACCCATGATTACCATATGCTAAACTAATAATATAAAACAAATTTAAATTAACAGTCCTGCAGTAAAAAGGTGTGAAGGTTATGGTGTTAAATTGGAAAGGAAGGACTGCAATAGGTCAGGGAGTTAGGTTATGGAACGAAGAGGAAACTGATATTAAAGAAGCTAAATCAATAATTATATTTAAAAGAAAGATCAAGGATAAATTGTTAAGGAAATATGTTTAACGAAGACACGAGTTTAAATAGTAATTCTTGTGATTGAGGGAGTTAATGAGTTATCCGATTTTCTTTTTTGTATTTAATGAAGTTTGTTTGTTTGCATTGTTTGTTAGAAAATAAGGGGCAGATACAATAAGATTTTTTTTCTTCATCTGCCAACTTTCATTTTATATTTTAAATTTTCTTGTTATCTGTGTGTTAAATTGTTTTATTTTGTGTCTTTTATTATTATAAAATGAGTGCATCAATAAATCAAATCAAATTAATTTCATTCAAACATGTTGATTAAAAATTATTGTTTTGGGAAGACAGAAAACGAGTGCCTTTGTGATGATTTGAATGCAGTTCACTGAAAATTAAATAAACCACATCAAATCTCAGGGAAAAAGACTATATTTTCTAGTTGAGAGTCCAGTAACTGGAATTACCATAAAAATAATAAATAAATAAAAACTTTCAAAATTTAAGCTGTACTGAATATTTTAACACGCTGAATTAGACAGAAATGGATCAGTTTAAAACAGTCATGATTGCAGCTACTAGCAATTTAACATGTTTAATGAAGAAAAACTGGCGACATGAAGTATTAATGTTGATAAAATAGTACAGAATAGTCAGCTAACGCTTCACAAGGGCAAAAGAAAATTGTATTTTTATCAACTTACCGGAGAAAACACGTCTGAAACATCAACAATGAACGACGTTTGATGCTAGCAGCGCTGCTGTTTGAAACACTTCCGGAACAAATCGCCCCCTCCATGACCCACGTGACTTCCGCATTCCATTCTTACAATGGGAGTCTATGGGAGTGTCGCAACTCTCTCTATATAGGGCTCTGGTATGGAAGACATGCTTCCTGTAGTTTCCATAAAATATTTTACCAGTTGTTTCCACTTTGCCTCAGTCCATTTCATTTGGCTTTGACCGAAAGAAGACGTCATAGAGTTTTTGGTGTTCATATTTGGCTTCTTCTTTGCATTAAATAGCTTTAGCCAAAATTGGGGCTGATATTGAATTTGTAGACAATGATTTGTAAATCAGTCCCTAAAATGCTCTTCTTATATCCAGTCCTCATGCTGACCCATTGCCACTAAACATAATTAGCAGCAAAATGCTTGTCCAGCTGTCTCAGTCATACCAATTACCTTTACAGCTTTTTGTTGACCCCGTCCCATCTTTGAGAAATGCTGCTGCCATCAAATTCTTAATTACCTTATTTTTCATTTTAAAAAAAATATATATATGTCTGATACTATACTATACTACTATAGTCCATTGTGAATAAAAAAAATGGGTTTATGAGAGTAGAACATTATGGCATTCTGGTTTTTACTTGCATTTTATACACTGCTCCAATTTTATTTATTTATTTAAGAATCGAAGAATCGGGGTTGCATTTCATAAACTATCTTTAACACAAAAAGGTGAGACTTGCAAAGCTGCAAAGAATAACAAAAAGCTTTTTTTTAAAGCTCTGGAGAATTTTGTCTGTCTATCAGGGCAATTTGTATGAATTTAAAGTGGCCATTGCCAGGGACAGACTACAACAACTCCAGTATTGATTTCTGTGCAAGTGTATTCTTTTAATTAAGATGTGTTGTATATGCTGACTACGAAGAACAGGCAAACAAAAGATACGAACTTATCTGAAAGATGCGGCTCCTCTGAGTGCTCAGCCACACTAAACGGAAGAAATCTCTCCCCATGGCAAAACAATAATATCTAGATCAGATGATTCCAGCATCAATATTTTACATTAAAGTAACAGCCAGTCGCCAAATTAACTTAACGGGTGTAAAGTTATTTTAGATGTACAGGAAAAAATTGAATGCAAGAATAATCTGTGCCTTTGCAACAGATTTTTGATGTTGCTCTCTCTTGGCTTGGCTTTGTCTCCAAAGACCATGAAGGGTGTCCACGACTGCATGTCCTCTGGTGGCTGATGAGACCGATCCTGGAGCGGCAGCCTCGGCCATAGCGGCTGCAAGTGAATGTGAATGGCTGGTCAGGGGTGGGTGTGGGTGCTCCATTTCTCCTGCTCCGTTTGTCCTCCAGGCTGATGCATCTTTAGGTCTCAAAGGAGCCCACTGCCTCATGGATGGTTGACTGCCAGGCGTCGCGGTCAGTGGTGAGCGTGGACCAGTTTTGGAGGTCGATATGGCTCGGATTCAGGGAGGTCTTTGTAGCGTTTCTGTGGCGCCCCTCTCTTGCGCCACCCAGACGACAGCTCACCATACAACACAATCTTTGGTAGACGATGGTCCTCCATTTAAACATGTGCCCTACTCAATGCAGGCGAGCCTTGAGCAGCATTGCCTCGATGCTGGTGATGTCCACCTGCTGGAGGACTCCACACTGGTAACGAAGTTGCTCCAGTGGATGTTGAGGATGGAGCAGAGACAGTGTTGGTGGAAGCACTCGAGGAGCTGTATATGGCGGCGGTCAATATTTAAACATGAAATGTAACAGCCAGTTACCAAATTAACTCATGAGGTAGGGATGCATGTTATTCTCAGCATGGCATTGGTATTGGCTGATATTAGCATTACAGTTCAATATCGAACATCGGCCATTCCATCAAAATACTTCACCGATATAAAAGGTGCTGGTTTTGTACGACAACCCAGTGACAAGGATGCCTGCAGCGGCAGCACAACGTGATGGCATCACACGCGCCTACCTGATCTCACAGCGGAGAGGAAAATTCAAAATGTCAGCGGTATGGAAGGTTTTTTTCTCCGTTGATGAGGATGTTGGATTCTGAAGATTTTTAGACTTTGTTGAACCTCGCTACATCGTCCATAGTCTGAGATATATTTCTAACGTAACGTTACCCAAGTTACAAGCCGTCATTTCCAACATCTTTGAGAAGCTAATAGCTGATAGCACTTGGGTGAGTTTTACCAAAAACATTTGGAAGTTGTGTTAGCCACGTTAGCATGATTACCGTAGTCTTACGGCACAATGGATACACTAAAACTTTTAACTTAAAAAAACTGTCCCTCATGTACAAGAGTGCAGAGGATCCCACACTGCAACTAGGAACCTGGAACAAGCCTCCACAAGTGAGACAGCATCGCAGGTGACTAATGCTAATAAATAACATTTAACACTTCATGTAATATAAGTTAAAGTGCTATGCATATCATATGGCTGTTACTGAATAAATGTCACCAGCTCTTACAGCAGTTGCACAATTTTTGTAGCAAATAAGCCTAAATAAGAGGGCTATGTTCTGACAAAGGAAAGTATATAAAAATATCAATATCTGTGATCGGCCAAATAAGTTTTAACATATCAGCATATAGGATATCGGCCAAAAATCCAATATTGTACATCCCTATCAAGAGGTGTAGTTATTTTAGATGTACAGGAAAATATTGAATGGAAGAATAAGCTGTGCCTTTGCAACAGATTTGGGCATTTGCTGACAAATTAATCAAATACTGAAAATATTCTTATATACTGTAATATTGTAAAATAAGTGAGCTGCACATTTAGCAATGAAGAAATGTGCGGTCTGAATCAGAAACTTGACAGCTTACAAAACGTTTTTTTTTTTTT
>JBBPBX010004085.1:2891-13252 GCA_038048925.1 Garcialebias charrua
TTTATGGACTCTTAAAACAACTCAAACGCTACAAATTAACTTTCCAAAATTCTGAAACATGCGGCGAACACACCTAGACAGGCCAACTTAGTTACGCTCAGTAACACAGCACTGCAGCTGTTGAACAAACACGGACTCTCTCGGAGCGCGTCAAGGTCGGTTCTGGTCCACTTTTTCGTGGATCAGAAACTCGGGTCTGAACAGAACCACTATCCGACTACGTTCTAACAGTAATATGCTTCTTTGACCTGCTCTAAAATGTAAAATACCACAACAGCAATCTTGTAGATGTTAAATTAGCTTTCAGGCTTTTGACTCGGCGGTCAACAAAGCTTTGTGCCGGAGTCTGTGCGTGAACTGGGCCGAACGGAACCAGAACACCCCCACAGACCACGGGCTGACAGAACTTCACCTAAAAGCTCCCACAGCGTGTCAAGGAGTTGAACAATAACAATCTCTCAGCTTCAAATGATAAAAACATGCAGAATCTGCCTGCTTTGAACACTTCCAGCCAAAATCATTATCCTCAAGAGTTTAAAACTTGGATCCTCTTATGCAAACATGACGTTACAGTTCATGAGAAACCACAGATATCAATAAACTTTCAGAACCACGTACGAGGCCACCAGATGTAAGGGGTTATGAGGAGGTCAATATTAATACTGACCTCTTTACCTTAATTAATTTACTTATTCAGATTGAATAGTAAATTCACGGATTCTGTTCTTTTTCAGTTTACCCAATATTTCTGTGATCTTTATGATGGATAAATAAACAGAGCCATTAAGTGACAATGGACATTGACTTAGTTTGGTATGCCAGGCGACACTACCATTTATTTAAAATAAATCAACTAAATTAACACCATTACACTTGATTGACATGATTTCACTTTCTTTCAAATTAATACGTCAGCACACTTAAATTTAACACAACAGACTTCAATATTGGATGTTAACATATTTAGTCTGTGGGCTCTTCAGCTTAATTATAGTTTCCAGCTTAGATAGAGAGGGGAAAGAGTAGGAGGAAAGATTTAAGAAGAATTGGGAGGTTAAGAGAGGAAGTTTATCTTGCATTTATGAAACCAGATGACACTCTTCCGTACGCGTCCAGCTAAGATATCATCACACCTCCAGTAAGCAAACAGCTGCTCCTTTACCTTAAGACGTCCGCCTTGGTTCTGGCAAAGAGCTGTGGTCAGCCTTGGACTGACGAGTCGTCGGTCCCGCAAGTCCAAGCTGGACTCCAGACGTGTTTACCTTGTCGGTGTCGGTGATACTCGCTTTCGTCGGCAGAAGCCGTGACAGTCGTGGTTTCTTGGCTCAAGATAAACTTATTCCAGGAAGGAATAACAAAGTTTTTGAGCTCTGCTCCTTAAAAGTGGACCCATAACAACATGTTATCAGTCCCAGCTGGATGACGAAGGTCGTTAGCTCTTGACCGGTGGTCATTCAGCTCTCTGGGAAAAATTCACATCTCTCTCTGAAGCTCCCAGAAACTCTGAGGAACCTGCTGGTTCCTTCCAAACTCTGCAGACTCTTGCAGACTCTTGCCGACTCTCAAGTGTGTCAGCAAAACTTAGGACTAGTACTTAAGGAAGGACCAGTCGAGGAGTTCACTTGTCTTATCAGGACCCAAGGTTACAGCCAGCAGCAGAGGGAAATGTTTAGGAACAGACAGAGAAAGCTGGAGCCCTGCTCATGAAAAACAACGGATTAACCTGTCTTCTGACTCTCTAAACAAAACCGTCCGGTCTCTGTGACCCAAAGATTTCACCTTTAACACAGCAGTGAACACAGTTTAACTCTTACAGACTAACACAGCTTAAAAGCACACATCATGAAAATGACAAGAGTTATTCTTTTGATCACATCAGCCTAAAATCAAAGATAGAAATAGTCTCTTTTGGTGACTATATTTATCAGATTACAGCTAAATGAATGATTTTGTAGTAAATGTCTTGCTTTACTGAGAGGTCAGTAAAGGTCATCACTGGACAGTTCAAAAACCTTAATTTGACCCTGGGTAGGTCCACTACATAAATACCCATTTTACATTTTACATTCATGTTTTCATAGTATTAATACTGCAACTAAAATGTACCTTCCACATTACATTCTTAATCTTGTACCTTTTAACGTGTTAACATTTGGTTTGTATGTTCAATAAAGTCATTCTTATTGTAATAATGTGAAAACTTTTTGTTATAACAATTAAAAACACTTTCTTAAAAACATATATCTTTGTTGTTATATTGAAAAATAAAAGATCTTGTTTGAACAATAAAATTTTTATAAAACAAATTAGTCCATGTCCTTTAAATGAGCCGAGTTCTCTGTGTTTCATACATCACGTTGATAAATTGAAGATAATGAAATCTTTATTCTGTTGCAGATTTTGGTCACACAGCAGCGCTTTGTGTTGAGTCAGGCCCTGACATCATGCAGGTATGACTTGGGGTTTCTTATATTGTACAAAAGCAAATTAAAGCTCCACTGACATCATCTTTGAACTTTCCATAAAATGGCACAACATATATATATTTTAAGATTGAACTATGATCGTTTTTGCTAAAACAATGTTAAATTAATGAAAATTCCTCTCAAAAATAGTTTAAAATTAGCGCCGTTTTTTTACACGGTAAATTCGGGTTTTTCCGGTCACGTGATTGTGACGTCAGATCGAGATCTCTGCTCCAACGCGCACATTGAATACAATGGAGAAAGATACAAACGCATCCGTCGAATTTAGCCATTTAAAACTTTAGATTTTAGCGATTTGGCTTCAGTTCGTGAAGAAGTTATTTTGAGTGATAAACAACAAACAGCAAGGTTTCTTTTGTCCGTGTTGCTTTTTTTTTCAGGAGAGGTTTCACATTCATGAAGTGAGCACCAGATGTCAGCAAAGCTATCGTGATAACTCTTACAGAGCACTGTAGATTGCTCTGCTTTGCTGACACCTGGTGCTCACTTCATGAATGTGAAACCTCTCCTGAAAAAAAAAGCAACACGGACAAAAGAAACCTTGCTGTTTGTTGTTTATCACTCAAAATAACTTCTTCTTCACGAACTGAAGCCAAATCGCTAAAATCTAAAGTTTTAAATGGCTAAATTCGACGGATGCGTTTGTATCTTTCTCCATTGTATTCAATGTGCGCGTTGGAGCAGAGATCTCGATCTGACGTCACAATCACGTGACCGGAAAAACCCGAATTTACCGTGTAAAAAAACGGCGCTAATTTTAAACTATTTTTGAGAGGAATTTTCATTAATTTAACATTGTTTTAGCAAAAACGATCATAGTTCAATCTTAAAATATATATATATGTTGTGCCATTTTATGGAAAGTTCAAAGATGATGTCAGGGGAGCTTTAACTTCCATAGCTGAAAGCTTGATCACAACTTTAACCATTCTTATACCTGCTGGGATGGGTGGGGTGAGGGGTTGATGCAATAAATCCAGACATTGAAGCTAAACAGTAAGTAATTTAAATTTTAAAATGTTTACGACAGCATGAAAGACATGAATCCTCATCATGCTAACTGAGGATTCATTTAAAAATAGGGATGTGTGATATGACATACAATTCATATCACTATGTATTGTGATGGGTGGCGATAACGATATATATCACGATATGTTTTTGGTTTAAAACTTTCAATAGGAATGAAAAAAGAAGCACAGGATGTCCTTTTGCTATTTTGAAAATAGCTATACCACAAAATTATCTCAATTAAAAATATTCCACCACTAGGTCCAGAGTTTTTTAAATTAATGTAATAAACAAATCAAGTATTAGGTTTCTTTCTTGCAGTGCAAAACAGTACAAAAGATATCAAATGTAGTTTTAGCCATATGTTTTAAACAATAGAATATGTTGTTAACTCTTAACAGTTTCCAGTATTCTCACTGAAGAAATGAACAGAGCAGCATTTTAAAAAGAAACACTTCACCCTCCAACCCTCTAGTGGTCGTCTCCTTCCAGGAGAACTGACATGGCAACCAGTTTCCTCTGTGGCTTTGACCAGAGGGTCTTGCATTAAAATCACACAACACGGCGTTCTTTTCACAGATTGAAGAGCAGGTTTAACCCTTTTTATTTAGCACAAATGCACTCTCTAAAGCTGATCGTTTACTTTAACTTCCGATGGAACACAGCGTTTTGAGCATGCGTCCGAAAACGGCAACAGTAGGGCAAGCAGGCCGTAGTTAGCTTGTAGCTTGGCTACCGGTACTTAGCTCTGGAAGAAAACAGACTTTAACACCATTTATGGTTTTCAGCTAAAAAAAAAACGTAACGGTTAAATCTGACAACTCTTGATTTTACATCAGACACAGTATTACTGCAGTTAGCCGGTAGAATACAGATCTCTGTCATAGGCTAAATGTCTATCATTGCTACCATGCACTGCATATACATGTATTGTGCATTCCTGATAAAAAGTGTCTATGAATAGGATTTGGATTAAATAACTTCTCAACAGATGTCATCTCAAAGCACTGAACAGAAACATTCACACATACAAAAGCCAGTAGTAAAGTTCTCTTATCTAAAGAAGCAGCAGACTCGATGAATCTTCACTTCATCACAGTCTCCCATCCGGAACAAGCACAAAGGCAACAATGGAAAGGAAAAACTCCCTTTAAACAGAAATAGAATAGAATAGAATATATCTTTATTGGCATATTTGCACCAAGGTACAAAGTTTTGCAATTGGCGAGCGCACCATCCGAAGAGGGACGTACGCACGGAAGCTGCAGCAGTATAAAACCGCGCCACCAACAATCAGATATGAAAAAGGAACATACATTCGGGTAATCAATGGTATTCAAAAAAGAATCTATCACAATTTGTCTTAGGACACTCCATGATAAAGTCTAAAAAACTCTACCAGCTTTAGCACGAATAAGACGACATGTTGCATTTCATGGCAAGCAGGGAGATTGTCCGTGAAAGTCATTTCAGATAAGCACAGTCTGTAGATGTCATTTCAGCTCGGCTCCATTCTGAAAGCACACGGAGACCTCTGGGAGCGGGGGTCAGCGAGTTCTCATCAGCTTTCACTCCAGGAGAAGATTTGCAGACAGCCTTCTTTTTCCAAGGTTGCTCACAGTCCAGATTAGATTAGTCGCTTATTTATTTTCAGGCCAGGCTACAGTGTACTTTTGACTGCAGCCTTGAAGTCCAGGTGCTGTTCAGGTCCAAATCGTCGAATCATGTGAGGTTCCGAGCTACAAATCTCGACTGTGCCTGATGGAGCTGTAAACGAGTCCCAAAGCGCACCGCAGGTCCGCGGCTGTCAGCTCGTACAACAGCTGGCTTGTTGAGGTCATAGCCCGGATCAGAGAATCTGGTTGAGCAGAGAGTCTCGCCAGCGCGTTGATCGCCGCGGTTGCCTCCCTCAGCTTCCAGTAGCAGAAAACATCCGCCGATCCCAAAAAGCAGAGCAACTGCCACCAATATTCCAATAATCCACAAAACTTCAACGTCTTCGACAGAGAGAACGGTCAGACACATTGGCCACGAGTCCATAGTGTATCCCACCGCATGCGTGTCGAAGGGGCAAGCCGCCTCTCCTGGTCCGGTGTGCTTCGTTGAAAAAAATTTATCAATAGAGGAAACAGCCCACGTAAATAAATCCATTTCAAATTGGTTCGAGTGAGCGCTGAAGAGTTAAGACGAGACAAAATGCAAAAGCAGGGAGGAGGAAACTTAGGGGGGAGAGGAGCAAAAAGAGATGTGACCTGCTTCGCCGAGTGCCGGAAGAAACCTCCAGCAGAACCAGGCTCAGGACAAGCGGCCATCTGCTTCGACCAGCTGGGGTTTGAGAGGAACAGGAAGGAGGAACAAACATAGAGTGGCAGGTCCAGGTGTAGTTTCTATAGGAGGAAAGACAAAAACATATTTCAAGATAGAAATAATTACAAATACAAACAGGTAGAGTAGAGCAAGTAAATACAGCAGCAGAGAGAGGAAATGAGGTCAGTTTGTCCCCTAGTAGTCTAAGCATAAGACAGCATGACAAGCCGACCCTAACTATAGGATTTATCAAAAAGGAACGTCTTAAAACTGGACAATGTGTCAGACTCATGGACAGAAACTGGAAGTTGGTTCCACAAGAGAGGAGCCTGATAACTGAAAGATCTTCCTCCCAATTTACTTTTGGAAACTCTAGGAACCACAAGTAAACCTGCAGTCTGAGAGCAAAGTGCTCTGTTAGGAAAATACGGAACAACAAGTCCTCAAATATAAGATGGAGCTAGGTTGTTGAGAGCTTTGTATGTTAGAAGTAAGATTTTGAAGTCTATTCTGGATTTGACAGGGAGCCAGTGGAGATAAACTAAAACTGGAGAGAAATTATTTCTCCCACTAACTCCAGTTAAGACTCTGGCAGCAGCGTTTTGGATCAACTGAAGACGTTTTAAAGAAGTAATTGGACATCCAGATACTAAACAATTGCAGTAGTCCAGTGTAGATGTGACAAATGCATGAACCAGTTTTTCTGCATCATTTTTAGATGAGATGTTTCTAATTTTATTGATTTTACGCAGGTGGAAGAAGGCAGTTCTAGTAACGTTTTTAATGTGAGGGGTAAAAGAAAAATAACACCAAGATTTTTAACATTAGAGCTGGAGGCCAGATTAATGTTGTTTAGCCGTTACATTTATTATCTGTGATGTTTTTATGTCTATTTTCTGATTTTACTTCATTTTGTATGTTGCTTATGTGTTGCATGTTTTCTGTTCGTACAGCACTTTGGTTGGCCTTGTTGCTGTTTTAAGTGCTCTATAAATAAAATGGTATGGTAATGTCATGTAAGGAGGGCAAAAGACTGAACCAAAACCCTAGTCTTGTCTGTGTTCAAAAGGAGAACATTTAGAATCATGCAGGTTTTTATGTCTTTAATGCTTGTAACTCATTGGATTCATTGGGTTTCATTGACAAATAGAACTGCGTGTCATCTGTATAACAATGGAAATGTATCCCATGCTGTTTAATAACTTTGCCTTTATAAACATGCACATGTATAGTAATAATATAATAACCACGACCACTCCTTGTCCTGTAATCTTTCCAGATCCTCACCATCCATCCAGCATCCTGTGTGGTGTAAGCAGACATCGTTTTAACTATAGCACTGTTTGTGTCACTGCTGCCGAGTGTTTCAGTGGATGCTTGCTCTGCTTCAGGTCCAGCGTCTGTAAACGCGAGACAGTACAGAAGCATGCCGACACACGGGATCGGGAGGTGGAGGCATCTTGTGCCAAAAGAAGCTGTGAGTTGTTTTTGTAACCACAGTTGGTCTGTGTTTAGCGGAACGATCTGCTCAGGGTTGCAGTCTGATTTCAACAACCCTGAACTCCTGGGACGAGTCGTTCATGTGACCGTCGGTGTTTTGTGTTAACTGCTTCAGCCCAAGAAAAAGAAGGACAGACATCGGATGAAACCCATCGTCCCCGCGACAGACGAGGCGTACGGGACCTTGAACGTGACGATGTCGGGTTACGACATGACGGTGGTGGAGCATTACGCCCAGTACATCCACCAGCTGTGCAACCGGCTCGGCATCAACGTGATGGAAAGGTGAGGAGGAACTCGGCCAAGCATGCATTCACTGTGGCGTTGCTTCGATAAGCTTCTGCAATGTCGCATGATCTATTTCCATCCAGTGTTGCATTCATTTTTCACCAAGATCTTCATTGATGACTAGGCATGATGGGTGCATCACTTCACCTGCCTCTCTTCTAAAGCCCCCTGTATACTCCCACGTCCTGTGAGCCGCACAGAAACTGTGCGCACTGTCTGCAGAGGGTTGAGACTTCATGCTCGAGCGTCCACCCTGAGCGGCTGCAGAGCAGCTCCACAGACAAATTGAGGTCGCCTATTGGTCATTTGCTGACACGCCCACTGGATTGATTGACAGGTCAGAAATAAAAATGAACGAGAGCTGGCAGCCTCAGCCGTAGCAGTGTTCTGTGTTTATATGTTGTTAATAAAAAGTTCTAAAAAAAAAACCCCAAAAAATAAAACGGAGCGTTGGTCCTGCAGCCCATACATCAGACCAGCACACCAGGAAATCTCCAGAACCTCCCGCACCCACGCTGGACCTGATTTTAATTCACTCGTGACAAATTCCTTCATTTCTCACCATTTCAGTCATGGAGTCAACGGAGGAGGAACAGATCACTTGCCTTTTGTCAAAAACACAGAAGAAAAGACCAGATCTGGGATGAAGAAGGAGAATTTAATACATTGGTGTCACATACAAAACAGTCTGTCACCGGGCAGTTTATTGTGTGACACCGAGTCATAAAAATTGAGCTTTGCGCGCCATTGTAAATCTGGACTCATCAGACCACATGACCTTCTTCCATTGCTCCAGAGTCCAATCTTTATGCTCCCTAGCAAACTGAAGCCTGTTTTCCCAGTTAGCTTCACTGATTAGTGGTTTTCTCAAGACTACACAGCTGTTCAGTCCCAATCCCTTGAGTTCCCTTCACACTGTGTGTGTGGAAATGCTCTTACTTTCACTATTAAACACAGCCCTGAGTGCTACTGTTGTTTTTGTGTGTTTTTTTTTCTTATCTCCATTTAAACGTTTAAGTGATCGCTGATCATTCAGGATTTTTTTACGGCCACATTTCTTCCTTGAAGACGATGGGTCCCCACTATCCTTCAGTTTTTTAATAATGCGTTGGACAGTTCTGAACCCAGTTTTAGTAGTTTCTGCAATCTCCTTAGATGTTTTCTCTGCTTGACGCCAATGATTTGACCCTTCTCAAACAGACTGACATCTTTACAATACGATTTTTCTCGATATCACAGTCTGTCACAATACAATTTCAATTCTATTCAATTCACAAGTCTGCAATTGATATATTGCGATATCAAATACATATAATACATTTACAAAAATAATTTGTATATGATTTAACCATTTTATTTCTGTTATTACAGGCACCAGGCTGGTGTTGTGCCAAAAATTGATTGGCTGCCAAATGGCAGCCGCGGGGGCGTGCACGGGAGGATTTTAACAAGAATTTAACAAGATTAACACTTCAAAACAATTATTTGTTTGCTTTAAATTATAGTAAAGTTGTGTCTCAGTCTATAACTTTTCCTTAATAAATGTACTTGGATGGTCAAATCAGCTGCATTTTCAAAAACTGATACATGTACGGTATGTGGAAACATGAACGCGCAGAAGGCGACTTGTTCATTTCTTTGAAATTTAACAAGATTAACACCTAAAACAATTATTTGTTTGCTCGACATTGTGTCACAGTTGGAACTTTTCCTTAAAGCTATAGTATGTAAGATTGTAATGTAGTCTGTAACTTTTCAAACAATATATTTTTAACATATTTCTTCACTCTGTCACTATCTACTGACAGACTGATTTTAGACAAAGTAATCTCTGAAAAAAACTATAGTCCCCTTGCTTCTCTATCAGCATTTATAAAAACACTGAAAACACAGAGTGACCAGGACACTGACAGCCAATAAAAACAGAGTTGTTTGTCACGCCCCAACCCACGCCCCCACCTGTCCCAGCCCAGCAGCTCGTTCTCATTCAAAGGATTGCAAAGCGATGCAGGACTGTTTTTTATGTGACACAAAATGTATTAAATATCCCTTCTTTATCCCAGAGCTGGACTTTTATTTAGTTTTTTTGCCAAAAGCCAAGTGATCGCTTCATCCTTCACTGACAGGAATGAGGAAATGGATTTGTCACGACTCACGAGCGAATTAAAACATGTCCAAACGTTGCTTCGTGAACCTCTGATGATTTCTGCTGGATTTTGTGTTGTTGGATGAGTGATTCATGGTTTTATTAAATTTTTTAAACAGTTATATTATCATATAAACACAGAACTTCGGAGCGCAGAGACCGGAGGTGGAGCATTCCAGACATTCCAGACCAGCTCTGACAGACATGAGGAAATCACGAGCGAATTAAATCATGTCCAAACGTTGCTTCGTGAACCTCTGATGATTTCTGCTGGATTTTGTGTTGTAGGACTAGCGCTCCATGGTTTTATTTTATTTTATTAGAAGGTTTTATTACCATAAACACAGAATATCGCAGCGGCTCTGAGCAGAGAGCAGCAGGGGGCGGAGCAGATCCCAAGTTCAGCTGCAGAGCACTGTGCCATATATGGCTCTGAGGGGAGGGAGCAGAATGCTTTTCTGCGCTGAAAATATTTCTAAGTCCCAGAGAGTTCAGGAGTGTTCAAATATCGCAGACCCCAGCTTTAATAAATGCACTTCAATGGTCAAATCAGCCTCATTTCGCCGGGGCGGTTCAGTGAAATGAAGCTGATTTGATGGTTGCTCCAGACAGATAAAGGTGGT
>JBBPBX010004085.1:29807-55166 GCA_038048925.1 Garcialebias charrua
AAATTATAATTTTTTTGATGAATTTAATTTCCTGTAAAAATTCAGTGTGAATACTAATTGCAGAAGAACTTTCTGAAAAACATGCTGAAATGTAGCTGAAATGGAACAACAAGCCTAAGTTAGCAGAAGAAAGCAGAAAGAACACGTATTTGCTGAATTTGGTTTAAATAAATAGAAATGAGCACAAAAATAGGAGCTTAGCAAAAAATGCCCAAAAGTAGCTGAAAAGCCAAAAAGAAGCTTGAACTACCAGAAGGAAGGGGAAATAACTGAAATGAGCAAAAATAAAAAGATGGAATTAGCTGAAAAAACTTAAACCACTGCATTGACCTGTCTGCTCTACCCCTGTCCGAAAAACAAAAAGTCAAAAATCTGGGAGTGATAATGGATCCTTCCATGAAACTCAACAGTCATGTAAACATGATCGTCAAATCCTGTTTTTTCCAGCTGAGGCGTCTGTCTAAGCTGAAGCCCATATTATCCAAAAAGCACCTGGAGACAGTGATTCACGCATTCATTACATCTAGGCTTGATTACTGCAATTCACTTCTGTTTGGCGTCAGTCAAGCCACCATTGCACGATTGCAACTGGTTCAGAACGCAGCTGCCCGATTTTTGACCGGCACGCGCAGGGGAGAGCACATTACACCAGTCTTGGCCTCCCTTCACTGGCTACCGGTTCATCTTCGAATCCAATTCAAAATTCTCATGTATGTCTACAAATCGCTGAACAGTCTCGCCCCCGCCTATCTCTCGGATCTGATACACCCATATGTTCCTCCACGTGCTTTGAGGTCAGAGGATCAGGTACTCTTAATAGTTCCAGAAACTCGCCTTAAGCGCAGGGGTGACAGAGCGTTCTCTGTAGCAGGCCCAAGACTCTGGAACGAGTTACCGCTGCTCATCAAACAGGCCCCCTCCCTCTCGGTTTTCAAATCCCGGTTAAAAACTCACTACTACTCCATTGCTTTCAATGCCAGCTGATTTGTATTGGATCGTTTGATTTATGATCTGCAATGTTTTTATGTTTTTCGTGTTGTACTTCATTGTATGTGTTGCCTGTTGCGTGTTTGTTTGTCCAGCACTTTGGTGGACTTGTTCCTGTTTAAAGTGCTTTATAAATAAAATGGTATGGTATGGTATGGTAAATTAGCATTAAGAGCTAAATAGTAGCTGAAAGAGCAGTAAAAGCTGAAACTAGGGGGGGAAGGCTGAAATAAGTGGATCTTATCTGAAAAAAGCTAACATTCGCAGCAACAACAACAATAACAACAAAACTGCTATAATTATCTAATAAAGTAGAAAGAAGCTGAAATTATCAGAAGGAAGTGGAGAGAGTACACGTTTGCTGAATTAGACAGAAAAAAGTTCAATGTGTGCAATAAATTTGGAATTGGCAAAAAAAGAGGCTAAAATAAGCATAAAACAGCTAAATAGTAGCTGAAATAGCAGAAAAAGCTGAAACTGGAGTAAATAAGCTGAAAGGAGCATAACAATCTGAAACTAGCAGAAAGACGTTAGAAGCACAAAAATGTTGTAGTTAGCACAAATAATCTGAAAGGATCACAAAATAGCTGTAAACAAAAGCTGAAAGTAGCTGGAAAAAAGTTTAAAGACCCGTGTAAAGTGAATTTCAACATTTTCTTCAATAAACATTGTAAATGTCATAATTGTAATCTTGTAAATGAGTAAAAAGTCTCAAAATTGTAGCTTAATTAATTTTGGAGTTATAGATCAAACTGTGTATAAAGATATTTCTGTTTCAGGATTTTTTAGGCGTGGTTTAAATGTTGCCGTGTTTCGTCACACGGTAACAAGCCCCACCCCCTGCAGCTCCAGCCGTATAAATGCGTTCTTTGGTGGAGCCGTTCACTCGCTACTGACCGTCTCCCTCCAGTACTCTCACTCCTTTTACGCATGGAGGACTGCAGCCGCTCCATTGTGACATTGAGACGCAGGAGGGAGTCAAACAAACCCAGGCGTGCTGCTGGAGCGACCACATGCCACCTGCACTTCTGCGCACCTCCGCGCCCCCCCGTGTGTGTGTGTGTGTGTGTGTGTGTGTGTGTGTGAGAGCGATCCGCGTGGAGCTGAAATCCTGTCACGCGCGCCGTGAAACGCCGTGACTCCGCTGACACAGATGAGATAACTTATCAACGTGATTACTCTTTTTAATCACCAACACAGACCCCGCATGCGAGGTGACCGGGTCGGACCGGGTTCAGCGAGTCCGTTGCTCATCTTCTAAAATAGCGCTTATTATTAAACACATAACAGCGGAGTTATGTGTCCTCAACTTTAAAAACAAAACCAGAGTTGTTAGTGCACTAAAAACAGCGTAACTCTTGGAAAAATGAGCTGGTGTTACAGCTAGCCAGAACTCAGATAAAAACAGAGCAGGTTTACTGCTCCTCCTGTCTGCCTCTCCACACACAGAAGCCGTTTTCGCATTGAGCGGCCCTCCCCAGTCCGGTTCGTCTCTGGTTGGCCCAGAGCCAGCCCTGGCCCGCCCTCGTTCATTACGCACTGTCCGGAGAGCAAGCCTTGAAGTGGGTGGGGTGTTCACTTGACGTGGGTGGAGTGTTCACTTGACGTGGGTGGAGTGTTCTTGTGTGCGCGCTTACAGTGTTTTAAGAGAGGACACGCCGCTAACAAGTATTTGTTTGCTGAGTATATATATTAGTGGTTCTGAGTTTAATATTTGTTAATTACTGATTACAAATCAGCTTATGTTACAACGTAAATAACACGAAGCGCGCACCCATTTCCGCCTTTCCGCGCGACCTGAATGTCATTAAACAATAACTAATATTGTCTAACTGTTGCGCGCAGCCAGGGTTTTAAAATATAACTAATAATCTCTAACTTCTACGTGCAGCTAAAATGTTAAGAGGAGTGATTCCTATATGAGTAAGGTGGACACCTGAAAATCCAGTCACAGCTGTAGCTCAAAGCGTAAATGCACTGCCATTCTGACCTGGTGAAGCGGGTTTGCTTCCCGCCTGGGACAAAGTTATTTTACTTTTTTTTTTTTTTTATTGGAGTAAATAAAAAGGAGTTTGTTAACCAAACAAACTCCTTTTTATTTAAAAGAAAATGTGAATAAAAAAAAAAAGTAAAATAACTTTGTACCAGGCGGGAAGCGAACCCGCTTCTCCGGGTCAAAACAACAGTGCACTAACGCTTTGAGCTACACAGCGGACTGGATTTTCAGGTGTCCACCTTACCCATATAGGAATAACTCCTCTTAACATTTTGGCTGCACGTAGAAGTTAGAGATTATTAGTTATATTTTAAAACCCTGGCTGCGCGCAAGAGTTAGACAATATTAGTTATTGTTTTAGTTATTGTTTAATGACATTCAAGTCGCGCTGAAAGGCGGAAATGGGTGCGCGCTTTGTTGTTATTTACGTTGTAACATAAGCTGATTTGTGATCAGTTATTAACAAAAATTTAACTCAGTAAAACTAATTCAGCTAACAATAGGGTATATGCCACGGGTAGTGGTGACGTACTTCCGTTAAAATGCGGGACACACATTGCACTTCCGGTTCTGGTCCACTGCAGTTGTTTTTAGCGGTAGCTTCTAGAACTAGACCATGTAAAAGACACAAAAGGTAAATTATCTGCGAGCTACTGGTACAACAAGAGAGATTTGTTGTGTGCCGTTGTGTCCAGTGAATAGCAGGGACAATAGAGCGCTTAGTTTTTTATATTTTAATGCCAGAGTTCGTGGCTAACCGAGTTAGCCTTAAAGCTAACACTCGGTTGTAGCTGGCGTTTTAAACCTCAGAATATTCAAGAGCCAGCATCAAACAGTGGTTAAAAATGAGCTGTACCTGCATTGTTCCAGTGGAATAATTCTCCCTTCCATGACCGGGGCTTTGGGAGAAGCAGCAAAGAGGACAGCGAGGAGGAGAACACACAGCTGCAGCTCAGTAAGAAACATGAATATGACTCGACTCCACATCCTGCACTTGTAGATTTAATGTTGGAGTCATGATGAGTGATTTAATAAAAGTTTGTAACTACATACTTTTAAAATAATATTCAGATTTTAACAGTTTTCTAATCTGTAAATATGTTTGTAAACTCCTAGTAACTTCAGGGCTGTTACACCTCTGAAATATTCTCTGCAGTTTCCTTTAATATGAAACTAGAACTGTTTCACTTCAATTAAACTTTTATTTCCTGAGATGTAATTATTTATTTTAAAACATAACTCTCATAAAGAGTTCTCTGTTTGGTTTTTTACGTTATGTAGGTAAATATGAACACTTATTGTTTTTGTTGTTTTGTTTTTTCAGGTTTGCATCCTCTGACCTCCTGATGTGTTTCTGACCCACGACTGCGCTGCTCTGCCATCCATGGTCGGTGTTCACCAAGAATGAGATGAGAGGAACTCCCCATCAAGTTCAAGTTGTGTTTATTTGTCATATACTGTACAGGTTAACACAGAGTTAACAGTACAATGAAGTGCTCAGGATGAGAAGAGCAGATTTGACTAGCTAAAAATCAAACTATACTAAAAGCATGCAAAGTGAAAGTAATTATAATATTCACAAAGTCCTGAAGAGAGACAGTAAACATGGTTGGATATACAGTAATTATGCAGCAGGATGAATTTGAATGAACTAATGTAAGTATTTCAAACTAGTCAAGTATTTCAAACTATACCTGAAGAGCAGATGCATAAAAATCTACCTGCATACTTCAGGACTACTGTACCCTGACACTACAGTCACACTACTTACTACTTGTAAGAAAATAAAATGTTCAAAACATTCTGACTTTGTCTTCTTATTATCACCCAAAAAAATGTGTATGTTGATTTAAGACAGGCTTAGAGTTCAGTTTTATTTTAGCCAGTTTATTAAAAACAAATTTGATGATGATGTTACATTACTGTAGAAAACGTTTGAGGCACAAGATTTAAACAGTTTATAGCATTACAGCTTCTGACTTTAAGTCACAGCTTCCTCGACAGCTAATGGAGATTTAAAAACATTAATCAGTCAGACAAAGGTAAGTGATGAAGCAGCTCTTCTGTTCAACCATCCACATGGATCACATGTCCTTCGTCATCAGTGGAGAGTGTTTGGATCCGATCTCAGCTCACAAACATCCAGGCTGGACCAGCTGGCTCCCTCCTCATCATCATCACTACGGTGTCCTGTCCAGTGAAAGAAAACATCTCTTATTAAGAGCTGCTATAAACAGTGAGATTCACAAAACCATATAGCAGACATGTGTTGAATATAAAGAGTTTATATTGTCTGATATTTAACTTCAACTCAAGTTTTGTACACAAACTTGAATTAAAATAATTAAATTAAAATAACTTGTGTTTCTAAATCTGCTCTAAATCTCCTGCCTCCTTGTTTGAAACTGAACTGTCAGGTGCCTTTGACTCAAACAGTGGGGCTTCTGCTGCTCCTCATGGACTGTAAACACTCAGCCCTGACTTCTCCTGCCTCCTTGTTTGAAACTAACATTTGTGTTAAATCAGAAATGTACAGACAAAACACGTTTACTCAACAATTTAGCAAGGGTTAACTATGTTAGCTGTGTTAGCCTACATGATGCAGTTTGGTGAACTGAAAACAAATACAGACTTACCTTCAGAGTTATTTATGTAGTTGGAAAAGCGCACATCTAAGAAAGACAAAGACATCTAAGAAAGACAAAGGATTTAAGCTTTATGTGCACATAAAGCTTAAATCCTTTGTCTTTCTTAGATGTGCGCTTTAGACAAAGGTCTGAATAATTCTGTACACATCATTGACTGTCGGCAAGTCCTCCAGAGATTGTGTAAAGATCGCCATCCTGTGGCTGTGAACCGGAAGTGCGCCGTCTGTCCAATGAATGCGGAAGTGTTATAACGGAAGTCCGTGGCATATAGCCTATTGTTTTAGGGGTTTCTGTAGTTAAATTTAAATGAAATACAGCCCTACGGTACTGAGGTTGTTGTTAGAACGAGTCCAGCCCCTGCTGCAAACAACGAATCAAATGTGAGCAGTACATGACGTCAAACTGGGCCGGGGGAGCTGGGCCCGATAGAACCACGGTGGAGATGGTTCCATGACGAGGGCGGAGCCGGGGAAAAAAAGGAAAATGTGAACACGCTGAACCCGGGTTGGAGGCCGGGCCGGGCCATAGAGGGCTGGTCAATGCGAAAACGGCTAGAGTCAGCTCAGGGGGCAGGACACTGGTGCAGTACTGCGCTGAAACCACGCCCACGCGCTGACACGCCCCCAGCATTCTAGAGCAAGGCAAAATCATGTTTTTTCATGATTTTTGAGACTTAATTTTATAAGGTAAACAATGTTTTTAATCAGTCAGATTTATATGGGTGATTAATAACACATATTTATGCCGTGTGACAAACTCAAAACACAAATTTAATTTTACTTTACACGGTCTTTAAATTTGCACAAGAAACCATAACAAACTGTGCAAGGAGCAGTAAAAGGTTGTAAACAGATCTAAAGATGTGAAGGAAAATGAGCTCAATTAATTTTCTATGAGGAAAACAATGGCAGAAAGGCTAAATTTGTCAAAAAGCTAAAGTTGCACCAATACCAAAAGTCATTACTGAACATTTTGATACATGATTTGTTGAAATAGCACAAAAAAATGTGGAACGTGAAAGATGCTGAAAAACATATACGGAAGCAAAATGGATCACAGTAGAGTGGATGCTTCACAAACATTCACACAAATACAGAGAAATATGTATGGCTGAAGACTTTTGCACAGTGCTGTATCTGCTGCTGCGCTCACTTTCGGCCTTTGTGCTCATGAATACGCCAGTGGTCCTACATTGGGAAATGAAAACGTGCTCTATTGAATAGATTTGCATCTGAACACCCAGAGAGCACATCCTGATTGGATGAAATGCACATCACTGAGCATAATGTGATCGTCTCCGGCAGCGTGACGTGAATAACCAATCAGATCACAGGCTGACACGGGGAGAGTTGGAGATAAAGACCCAGGAGCGGCACACGCAGACCCTCTGGTTCTCTTAGTGTAGTTTTTAAATTCTATACTTCAGTTTTTCCAGTTCTAAACCCGTCTGCCCACTCTCCTCGTCCCTCCGGACAAACTGATCAGATGAAACTGAGAGTGTGTGTAAACTGTGTTTGTGGACGAAAAAGACTCTTCAAAAGTCATATACCGGTTACTGTATGTGTGTGTGCTAGTTTACGATCTGATTTATCTCCTGTGGAGCCTGAATGCAACTGTCAGCACAAATATCAACTGACAACCACCAGAGCTCGGTGGGAGGGAGCGCACACAAACACCATCACACACCTACACACGTGGAAGTGTAAAGATAATGAGGTCCTTTTGTCGTTTGAATATTTGATCTTTCCAGTTGATCAGGTAAGGTGCTGCTCTGGAGAGGACCCACCTACCGTCTGTCAGCTTTTGTTTGTGTGTAAATTAGGCTTTGTTTGTCAGAAGAAAGGGGTCGGGCCGGAGCAGAATTTATTTGTGGTGCTCTGAAAGACGTTGTGAAACGATTTATGTTTGGAGGCAGGCAGTGATGCTACAGTGCGCAAGCAATTTCATTTGTGCGCAAGCAATTTCATTTGGCTTTGTTAGCAAAATATCTCACGAAACGGTGAACAAAATTTAACGAACCTATGGAAAAAACTGATTAACTTTTAGGGACAAACCAATTGAAGGTACCTGCTACAGCCTATTGGTCAGTTTTACAGATTATGAGCTCACGTTTGTTGTGGTAGTACTTTAGAGTAATCCCCAAAACATATAGGTGCTGGTCATAAAATTAGTAGGGATGCACCAATCCACAATTTTTTAACTTCCGATCCAATCCCGATACTGGATATCGGCCGATACGATCCAGTTCTGATATCATGATCAAAGGTGGGCGATTGAACGCTAGGGAGCGCTAAAGCGCTATTCCGCTTACAGTGGACCTAAACTTTTTGTCAGCGTTTTTGTGAATTGACTAACTTTTATAATTCATAAGCGGATTTGTGCTATTTTTATTTAAAATGCAGTACCGCTAATAACTAATTATCTATCAGTAAAAACCAATAAACTTATTTACAAGCTCTTATGCTGCTTGTTTTTTACCTTTTTCCCCACCGTAAGAGCAGAGAGGAGGAAGGGTTGGAGGGGGGAGGGAGGGTTGGAGGGGGAGGGGGGCAGAGCTGAGAACAGACTCGGCTCTACCATGTAGGTAAATGCCTGGGGGTCCCATTTCAGCAGTGGCCCCGGCCCCGCCTCGCCCCGTGCAGTCACCTACATCACTAACATTGCTCATGCTTGTTAATGTACATTTAACATAAAAATAATTATAGTTACGATGAAAACGATCATTAAATATACGCAATAAAAAAAACGGTCGATTTCTTTATCCCCCTACTAAAAATGGACTATTCCATCTTCCGGGTCATAGTTGAACTCAGGGGCTAATTCTGTAGCTGGCTGCGCTCGGTGTCTTCATAAATCCTTAAAGAACCCCGCTGTTTCAAGCCAAATTAACGTGGCCGGATGATTTTAAGGTGTGTTTTGTGTCGACCATTCGACGGTGAGTCGTTATTTTTATGTATTTTAGTTACTTTTCATTAAATCTGTTGACTACCTATAGACGCTAACTGTGTCTGCCGGTTGGTTGTGCTGGGTTACTAATGGAAATCCTTAGAGAACCCAGCTGTTTCAAGCCAAATTAACGTGGCCGGAGTATTTTATTGTGCGTTTTGTGTCGACCATTCGACGGCGAGTCGTTAGTTTTATGTATTTGGGTTACTTTCATGTATAAATGCGGTGGCGACACACCCGTGTATTTGAGATTTAAACGTGGTTTTAGGGATTAAAAGATCATTCTATTTTTTGTTAATTTCGTGGCCGAATAGAATATATGTACGTAAAGTATTAAATAAATCCTTTGATTTTTGTAATTTCATCCTTTTAGGATCATTTTTGTTACTTTTCAGTTGGCAGTGTAGTGCAAATATTGATAACGCTGCCGGCTATATATAAATATATATATATATATATATATATATATATATATATATATATATATATATATATATATATATATATATATATATATATATATACAGGTGACCCCCGACCTACGACCCCATCGACCTGCGAACCACGGGACCTACGAACATATCATATTTAATAAAAATATGAAATTACTGTATTAAAAAAAAAAAAAATTTTTTTTTTTTTTTTTTTGTGTTTTTGTGTTTAAATGTTCTTAATTTCATGTTCTGGTTGTTTTAAAGGCTTTATAAATAATAATTATGATAAAAAAGATCATTTCTGATCATTTTTGAGCAATTTCTGAGCAATCTTGGGCAACAGGAAGTAGGTCTTCAGTTTACACGGTCACAAATTAATGTAGAACACCGGACGGCGGACGCCATTTTAGGTTCAGTCACTGGGGTCTCCGGTCACAGAACACCGGACGCCATTTTAGGTTAGCTGCCCGGGAGCCAGCCGAAGACTGGTGACCAGGATGGCTTCATATGGATTAATTACGAGCTGGAAACGTCTCTGTGAACTTTGTGGATGTCTCAGGCAGCAGCGGATTTATCGGTGATCGTGCCAGGCCGCCGTGCGAACACCTCCGGCCGGCCTGGCTACACCTCCGGCCTGGCTAGCTCCAGAAGCTAACACGGGAGCTAACACGGTAGCCGGCCGAAGACTGGTGACCAGGATGGCTTCATATGGATTAATTACGAGCTGGAAACGTCTCTGTGAGCTCTGTGGACGTCTCAGGCTGGAGCAGGAGCTACAGATTGATCGCGCCGCCGCTCCAACACCAGCTCATGGCTTGGCTAGCAGAAGCTAGCCAGCTAGCTAACACAGGTCTGGAGCAGCTGCGGTGGTTCACTGGCCGGCCGCCGCGCTGCTCGGCCCCGACAACAATCAACGCATGGCAACCTAAGATGTCGGCTTTGACCATCTCAAAGTAAGAAAATATATTTTTATTTATTCTGTAAATGTGAATAGCAATGTTTAACATTACAGTACACTACTGTACATTTAATGTGTGTGCGCGCTCCGTTAGCATGATAAATAAAGGTTGAATGAATGAATGAATGAATAATTTTTTTTTTAAATATAATTTTCACCCCCTACCTACGAACGGATCGAGCTGCGAACGGTTCTTAGGTCCCAAACTCGTACGTAGGTCGGGGGTTACCTGTATATAATATATATAATATATATAAATATATAAATAGCGGATTAGATTAGCTTCCCCTAATTTTCATAAGACATTTGTGCTTCTGAAATTGTGGACCTAAAAAAATTAATAAGTGTTTTAGAAATTGTGGAACTAATTTTTTAATTAGCGGTGCCCAGCTTTGATCATGATCATCATTGATTGTACCGTATTGTACCAATGGATGGGTGGATGGATGATGGATGGATGCATGGATGGGTGGATGGATGCATGGATGGGTGGATGGAGCATGCATGGGTGGATGGATGGATGCATGGGTGGGTGATAATGAAAGATGGATGTACACATGATGGATGGATGACATAATGTCACCTGCTCAGCTGCAGCGTTTTCCCATCTCTACACACTCCAGCGTGCTCTGGCTGCAAGCCTCCACTCTTCAGACTGGTCATAGTTCATCAGCACGCGACCGAGGACACATCCCTGCAGGAACCACAATGAAGGATGAAAACTTCAAAGACAAGCACTCACATCAGCTGAGCAGGATGGTTGCTCAAAGTAGCAGAAATTACCACAAAAAACTTTATAACATAGTAATCTAAATATATAAAATAAAAAAAACTGGCTGAAAAGGTAGAACAAGCTTAAATTAGCAAATATTTATATGATTAAACTTATAATAGGGTGAATATCAAATATTGTTTTATTTTGATTATTACAGCTGAAACCAAGTACTGTACACCCTGATGAAAATGTAGTGATGTTATTTAGACAGAATTTGAGTGAAATTTCGTTTTGACGTAAAGATTCAACGCAGTAAAACTTGCACATAACGTTAGAATAAACATAGAAAATAAAACGGATGCTTCAAAGGGACTCGTTTTTTTTAAACTATAAGTAATGTTGAATAATTATTAGATGGATACATTAATTAAAGCAGTACCAATCAGTGCTCTGTGGACGACGTGAACGGGTTCCATCACGTCCTCCTCTGTCCTCACAAGTCGCGGCTTGACACCTGCTTCCTCGTTGGTAAGGCTTCAATAAATACGGCTGCAGACATAAATTAGAACCTGCTGTTTATTGTTTAACCCCCTGAAATAACTTTGGCTTCCCAAACTGACTAAAAATCGCTCTATTCTTCACTCAGATTGCTAAATTCGTCCGGTTCTGTATCGGTCGCCATGTTGTTTACAAAGTGCGCACTGAGCAGCGTGTCATCTCCTTACGTCACGTGACGTATTGCGGAAGTTCTCGGATTTATGTGGGCGTGTCACAGCGACAAAATTACCATAACGTGTAATGCAATTTTAATATATTTATAATTTATTTTGCAAAAACAAACATAGTTGAAAGATAAAGTATATATATGTAGTGCAAAATGATGCAGTTACAACATGATGTCAGTGCAGCTTTAAGAAACCCCTACTGTTAAGGTGGGATGTGTGATTCGTCAATTTACATAGGATGTGTGTGTTATCTCAGGTATGTGTGTGTTATCTCAGCTTTCAATTTACATAGGTTTGTGTGTGTCATCTCAGCCTGTATAACTTCACTCTGACACAGCCTACTCTTTGAATTGAGAAAGCCCTCTGGATAGAGGGCGAAATGTTTTCTGTTACAAATAAAGTCCAGTTGTTTCTGTATTGAACGCTTTTTCTGATTGTATATGAGGCTGTAATAATCTCCTCTCAAGTACAATGTGTACACATGTATGCATGCATGTCCAAAAAGGCAACTTGAGGTAAGTTTTATTAATGTTGGACAAGTTTCAAAGTTACGATTAAATTCTGCTAACACAAAACTTTTTTTATTCCTAGCAGCAGTCCCAGACGAGACACTTCTGACACCAGCCGTGTTTCCATCAAGGTTTCTAGGTGCGCATTTTGAAATATCGCAGCAGAAAAGCTTAATGGAAACGGCAAAATGCGAGGTTACTTCCTGAAATGCGCTAAAAAGTTTATACGCTCGCTTGAGGTGGTTTTTGGGATCTTCGCAACCGAGCAGATGCGCTAAACGACAGATGGAAACACATTTTCCGACTCATTTCTGACGTAGCGAACATTCACGTCACGTGACGTTCAGCTGTTTCCGCTCCGGACAACATGTAACATCGCTAAAACTAGTTGGCATGACAGAATAAATACAACTCGCCCGATAGCAACACGTACCTGAAATATTCTCTCCATTTTGATGAGATGTGTGGCCGGGTTCTGTTTTCAACCGCTACTTCCTGTTTACTGTAGACATGCGCAGTGCTGACGTCTGACGTAATGACGCTGACGTCTGACGTAATGACGCTGACGTCTGACGTAATGACGCTGTGCGCGGCTTGGAAGAAGCGCTTCAAGCCAGTAGATGGAAACACTTCTGATCTGCATTAATTTGTATTTACATATTTGCGAGGTAGCTCAAAATTCGAAATGAAAATGGATGGAAACACAGTTACTGTCTCTTGTTCAAGAGTGGCTTGACACAAGGAATGTTACAGCTGAACCCCTTGTCTTGCATATGTCTGAGCATGGTAGTACTTGAAGCACTGACTCCAGCTGCAGTCCACTCTTTGTGAATCTCCCCCACATTTTGGAATGGGTTTTGTTTCACAATCCTCTCCAGGGTGCAGTTATCCTTATTGATTGTACACTTTTTTCTACCACTTCTTTTTCTTCCCTTCGCTTCTCTATTAATGTGCTTGGACACAGAGCTCTGTGAAGAGCCAGCCTCTTTAGCAATGACCTTTTGCGTCTTGCCTTCCATGTGCTAGGTGTCAATGGTCATCTTTTGGACAACTGTCAAGTCAGCAGTCTTCCCCATGATTGTGTAGCCTGCAAAACGAGTGAGAGACATCCTGATGCATGCACAATAATCAGTAGAGTGAGAGACCATTTAAAGGCCTTTGCAGGTGTTTTGAGTTAATTAGCTGATTAGAGTGTGGTAGCAGCCAGGGGCCTCATGTATCAACCATGCGTGCGCACAAAAACATTGCGCACGTCACTTTCCACGCAAAGTGGCGTATGTATCAAATCTGATATGAACGGGAATACCTGCGCATCCACGTACAAATCCACGGATGCTCCCCTGCTTGCGTACGCACGTTTCTGTGGTTATATTTCCTTTGGCGACACTTACAGGTGCCGCTGTGAAACTGAAGCCCCACAATCTGTGGTTGACTTTAAGAGCGGCTTGAAGACCTTTCTTTTCAACCGAGCATACTTTACTCCTCATGATTCTACTTTTGATCTTAGTTGATACTGTTGTTGATTTTAATTGTTTTATTATTTGTCTTATTGACATTCAAATATGTTGCACCTTGTAGCACTTTGAGATTTCCATTAATGAAAAGTGCGTTATAAATTGAATTCATAATTATTATTAATATTATTATTATTATTAACTGTTCATGATGTGAAAATGATTAATATTCCCTCCAAACACACGATTAACAAGTATTACATCCACATGACGCAGTGAAATAAAGCACGCGCAAAGTTGTGCCAAAAATAAATTTAACAGGAACGGATTCATTCAGCCTTACTGGAGGTTATGATAAATAGTGTAACACGCAGAGCATTTATTTAGAAACAGATATAATTTTCCGATCTAGGATATGGCTTATCAGCCGTTTTCAGAAATAATAATTTTTCAGTTTGGCACTGCTGCGCTCTGGGGAGCCGTGCATCACGCGTGCATACAGAAGCAGCGGTCAAACTGTTCCACAGAGGGAGCTGCAGGTCGATCGGGACTGTGCAGTCCAGTCCACACAAAGCCGGATCATGTCCAATAGAATGGTCTCATCCATATGATTCCAAAGGCTGAGTGGTCGCGCTTTGGAGCGCGCGCGCACCCTCACCGGTGTCGACACGGCAGCTGGAGGTGTTTCATTATCTGCGTTTATTGTAGATTCCCCCAAAATGACACGTGAAAGTACACCTTATATAACTTGTAGGAGAGTAAAAGCTTCACAGACAGACTGCGCACAGGGCTGCGGAGGGAGCAGCGTCTGGAGACGCCAACATCACGTGATGTCATGAAATGTCTCCACCAAGACGCACAGACTCGTTTCTTCACATCATCTACATAAACAAAGATCTATGTTCTAGCAAACATCCAAGTAAGTTCCTCTGTGTTTACAGTAATTATGGTAATAAACTCGTGCGCAAAGTTAATATTTCCACACAGAATGAATGAATGAGCCGGTTCGCGCACCACAGCAGGGTGCGCGAACCGACACACAATCACTCGTTCTTTGCATGATGAACACATTTTATTACTATTCTTACTTAGGATGTTTGTCCTCACTCATATTATATTGAATTCATTATTTTCCTGAATCTAGAAATCATTTCTGATCGCGCAGGGATCAAACAAACATGTCCTTCACACATGCAGGAAGTAATTTGCATCTGTTTAACATATGTAAATGAAGGCGTGTCAGGGGAGGTGTCTCACGTGCGCTCAGTTCCACGTCAATTGTGTTGTACATAAGGAATGTGCGTGGATTCAGGTGTACGCACAGTTTGATAATTCTGGATTTTTTTGTGCGTGGACACTTTTCTGGATTTGTCCGTACGTGACTTTTCAGTAAGAAATCTACGCAAGTCTTTGTACATGAGGCCCCAGGTGTCTTCAATATTGACCATTTTCACGGTATTCTAATTTTCTGAGTTACTGAATTTGGGGTTTTCATTAGTTAGGCCCGAGCAACGAAGCGTTGTGAAAGCCTATTGTAATCACTCTTTCAGGCCCGAGCTGCAATTTTTCCGCCAAATGAACTGGCCTTTTGGGGGCTTTATCATATCCGAGAGCTCAACAAATTTGGCGGCCACATCAGGACTGGTGAAAATTTACGTATTTTGGGGGCGTGGCAAAAATCGCAACAGAAATGGCTCAAGAGCGCCACCTAGAAATTTTCAAAAGACCCTCCGCATTAGCCTTAGTTTGTCGTAGAAACATGAAATTTGGTACACTTGTCCAATTCACCAAGATGCATAGAAAACCCTCAAGTAGGAAGGCAGCCATTTTGGAATGCTGTCCAAATTTTTACACCTTTTTGGCTGTTTACAGCCTCCGCATTTGAACGAACTCCAAGGGATTTTACTCAATCACTTTTAAATTAGGCCATTTTGTTCAAAAGGCATGGGGGCCAAAAAAATTATCAAAACGGTTTGTTTCAAAGCATGCTGAAGGGGCAGGGCCAGACGTCAAAGTTGGACATCTCGCCATGAAAAATAAACACTAATAGCACCTACACGAAAAACTGTCTAATACATCAACCGTGGCACAGTGGTAATGGCAGTCGACCCCCGATCAGAAGGTTGGAGGTTTGAATCCCGCGTCCGCCCACCATGTGTCGTTGTGTCCCTGGGCAAGACACTTAACCCCGAGTTGCTCCCCGTAGGTCTGGATGGCGCCTTGCAAGGCAGGCTACCACTACCGGTGTATGAATGTCAGAATGAATGGGTGGATGGCTGGTATTGTAAAGCGCTTTGGGGCTCCTCACAGGGGGCTGTAAAGCGCTATATGAATAAGCTCCATTTACCATCAAACCTGCGTTGAGTGATCCACATCCAGTCCCCTGAAAGACTGAATGGTCAAATCATGACATCACTTAAGCCACGCCCCCTGACAACAGGAAGTGTAAAATTTGATGTTGAACGGTCTCGATCTGACCCCTGTTAACTAATCAGCATGACAGTGTGTCCAGTGACCCAAGACATGTTGGTGTAACTTGCTTTCCAACCCTTACCTTTTCGGGTGGAGCATATGGGCATGGCAAAGTAAGACGTAATGTTGTCGCCATACGTTTGGCTCTAAATTCCACAGATTTGATCCGAGGGGCACCAAAATCAGTATGATCGATCATTATCCACCCCTTGAACAGAAATCCATGATAATTGGCCACTAGCCTTTACAGCGACCCTTAGAATATTTTAAAACCTCAGCCCTAAGCCACTTTTTGACTGATACTTCTGAAACTCAGTGAACATCTATGTCTGAACAGAACCTATGAAAAAGTCTCTTGGAGCCCTGGTCCAAAACCAACAGGAAGTTGGCTATTTTGGATCAAAGGGTCGTTTTTTGGCGTTTCTAATTGCGGATTTTAACAAACTCCTCCTAGGGATTTTGAAGGATTGCCTTCAAACTTGATTAATATACCCTTAACACATTGGACAGTAAAAGTTATCAAAAGCTTGCATTTTCGTTTATGTTAAAGGGGCGTGGCCGGAAAAGGGTAGCATGCCCTCTCCGGGTCGGGGAGGAGGTCCTGCCCCAAGTGGAGGAGTTTAAGTATCTCGGGGTCTTGTTCACGAATGAGGGAAAACTGGAGCGTGAGATCGATAGGCGGATAGGTGCAGCGTCCGCAGTGAAGCGGGCGCTGTACCGGTCTGTCGTGGTGAAGAGAGAGCTGAGTCGAAAGGCAAAGCTCTCAATTTACCGATCGATCTACGTTCCCACCCTCATCTATGGTCATGAGCTTTGGGTTGTGACCGAAAGAACAAGATCTCGGATACAAGCGGCTGAAATGAGTTTTCTCCGCAGGGTGTCTGGACTCTCCCTTAGAGATAGGGTGAGAAGCTCAGTCATCCGGGAGGGACTCGGAGTAGAGCCGCTGCTTCTCCACATCGAGAGGAGCCAGTTGAGGTGGCTCGGGCATCTGGTTAGGATGCCTCCTGGACGCCTCCCTGGTGAGGTGTTCCGGGCATGTCCCACCGGGAGGAGACCCAGAGGAAGACCCAGGACACGCTGGAGGGACTATGTTTCTCGGCTGGCCTGGGAACGCCTTGGGATTCCCCCAGAGGAGCTGCTCCAAGTGGCTGGGGAGAGGGAAGTCTGGGCCTCCCTACTTAGGCTGCTACCCCCGCGACCCGACCCCAGATAAGCGGAAGAAAATGGATGGATGGATGGGCGGGGCCAGGCCTCAAAGTAGCGCTTCACGCTGTAAATTTCAAAACCCTATAACTTTTACGTTGAAAGACCAAAATGCTACAAACTTGGCATGAGTCATCCCTGTTGGATGCCCGACGATCCTTTGTGTCATGTTCTGATGCCATCAAAGCCCCGCCCCCTCAGAACAGGAAGTCACTTTTTTAACTTGGAATGCTCCCTCTCTGACACCCTTGAACTAATCAGGATGTGTTAGAAGACATATAACAAGTTGATCTGACTTACTTTAAATTACAGTTTTCGCTAGAGGATGTGAGCGTGGCAGTGTGTCAATCTCAGATGTGACGCCGTCGCCATACGTTAGCCTCTAAATTCCACAGATTTGAAACGAGGTGCACCAAAATCACTACGATTGATCATTATCCACCACTTCAACAGGCATCCATGATAGGTGGCCAGTACCCTCCACAGCGCCCCCTATATTATTACTACAGTTATATCTCAGTGATACATCATCCGATCTGCACGAGATTTATTGTGCTTCATCAGTGAGCACTTCTACACACATTGATATTGTGGTTTAACATGACTCCAGTGCACCCCCTAGATTATTCTAGGGGGTGCACTATTCTAGGAGACCGCGCATTCTGTGTGGCTGCCCCCCGCCTCTGGAACTCCCTCCCTGACTATCTGAAAGCTCCACAGTCACTGGTTGACTTTAAACAAGGCTTAAAGACTTTTCTTTTTAAGCAAGCCTACTCTGCCTCCGCATGATTTTATCTTAGATCTTAGTTGATATTATCATCATTTTTAATTGATTTTATTATTGATTTTTGTTGTTTTATCATTGATTTTACTTGATTTTATCACTTGTCTTTATTTGATCTTTGATTTTAGTTGCACTTTGTTGCACTTTGAGATTTTTGTTAATGAAAAGTGCGTTATAAATTAAATTCATTATTATTATTATTATTCAAACTGTTATATCTCATTGATAGATCATCTGATCTGTTCCAGATTTATTGTGCATCATCTGTCAGCACTTCTACACATTGGTATTGTTGTTTAAAATTTCACTCCAGTGCGCCCCCATCCAACAGTTACAGATCAGTGATATATCATCCAATATACACCACATTTACCGTACATCAACAGTGAGCACTTCTACAAACATTTCTATTGTTATTTCATTTTTGACTCCAGTGCGCCCCCTACATAAGTCAAACTGTTGTATGTTAATGAAAGATGATCCGATCTGTTCCAGATTTATTGTGCGTTATCTGTGGGCACTTCTGAACACATTGATATGGTTCTTTAACGTTTGACTCAAGTGCGCCCTTACATTATTCCAACAGTTACAGATCAGCGATACATCAAACAATAGGGACCAGATTTATTGTGCTTCATCAGTGACCGCTTTTATACACATTGGTATTCTTATTGAAAATTGTACTCCAGTGCGCCCCCTAGCTCATCCCATCTGCACCAGATTTTTGGTACTTGAGCAATTCGAGAAAAATTGGTATTGTGGATTCATAACATCACTTAAGCCCCACCCACTCACACAAGAAACTCATGATTATTGGGTGACTCTTCCAGCTTCGTTCTGTGTAACATACAAGACTGAAACTGCATGTGCCAACTGTTGATTACCACACATGACTTGTTGAAAAGCCTAATGGAAGTGCTCATCAAACTATCGCCAGAAAACTGGAAATCCCAAAAACTCATGTCTGGAAAGTCGCATTTCAGCCAAACTTGGAAGGCTTGTAGCTGCACTCGTAATGATATGGGTGGAGTGTGCACTCTGGTGGACGTGTGCGGGAACGGAATGGGATCGTTCACCATTGCGACCGGGAGGCGTTGCTGGAGCTCCTGAGTTCGCAGGTGATTTAGAAGATTTGGCAAATGCGCACCCTGGCGAACGGGTGCGGGATAGGCACAAGAGCGTTCGAGACTGGGCGGATTAGCTGGAGCTCCCGCTGTCGCCACAATAAGGCCGGAGCGGCGCTTTGCTGCGAGGGCCTCAATGCTGCTTGCAGCTTTAATTGTCAGTTATAATCATCAACATTAAAAGAAATATACATTTGAAATATATCAGTCTGTGTGTAATGAATGAATATAATATACAAATTTCACTTTTTGAATGCAATTACTGAAATAAATCTACTTTTTCATGGTATTCTAATTTTATGACCAGCACCTGTATTCCAAGTGCCATCAGGTTGTGTGAGATCTCACAATGTTGCATTTAATCTGAGCATAAGATTTGACCAAAAAGGCTTAACCTGTCTATTTCCAAGATAAGATTTAGTTTTAAACTGCGAGCGATCTAAAATAGTTTATGAATATGGTTAGATGACAACACTGTGTCTGTTTTGCAGATCCAGGATGTGGCAGAACAAGGAGTGATGTTTGTAGGCTTTCTCCAGCAGCCTGGCAGTGGACCGTATTTCTTGGGTCACTGGGACCCCGAGGAGCTGTCGTCTTTACACTCAACTCCGTCGCCCATTCATCGACACCCTTTCAGCTCCAACACAAGCCCAACAGATCCTACAGAACCTAATTCAAATAACGCAGAAGCAGATTTCTGCTGCTGTGAATCTCAAGATGTGGATCGTGGAGTTGTGGACTGCAACGCCTCAGTTTCCAGGGGCCTGAAACAAGCTCAGAGTTTAGCACTCAATCCAGAGGAGGACCACATGGAAACCTCACAGAAGGATCTCAGAAAGTCAACAAACGGACTTCAGAATCACATCAAACCTGATGCAGACCAAGTTAAAAACATAACAGATGCCCGGGTAAACCAGTTTAATGTGAAACCACCAGGAACAGCAGGTACTTTATGTAAATTAGCTGAAGATAAACATTTCACCGTATCTGCAGAGAAACATTCTAACTTTTCACATCAGAGAGAAAAAAGAGGCTCGAGCTCCGACAGCTGGCTCAGCTCCCCAGAGCTGGGTGATAAAAAACTGGACTCAAATCGAGTGACGACACATAACAACAACCATATCAGACTAAAGAAATCTGAGAACAAGGGTGCAACATCCCCACCGGCTCAGGCCAGTAAGTACGCGAGGCCTTGTTTGTTTTACCCAGTTTATTTTTTCACTTGTTAATTTTCCTGTTTTGTATCTGTAGGGACGCAGCTGTTTGCTCTGTACAACCACACAGGAGAGCTGAACACCTCCCTGAGGTTCTACTCCCTCAGAGTGCCACTTCAAGTGCAAAAGGAGGCGGGGCTAATCACGGACCTGGATGCAAACTGGCTCGACCACATGACTCAACATTTTATCTACGGAGCACAACTCGTTGATGGGTTTTTCCACCTCCCGAAAGATAATGGTTTGTTTTTTACATACAGTATATGCCAGTGAAGCAAAGAAAATACGTAGTTGTTTTGAAGTTTTCTCATTTATTGTAATACTTGGTGTAAAGATGGGGCGTGCATCAAGCAAGACATGTTCAGCCCAGAGGGGATGTACAGTCAGGTGCAGCTCTCAAAATAAGAATACCATGAAAAAGTTCAAATTTTTTTTGTCAATCATTTCAGAAAGTGAAACTCATATATTATATACCGTATTTTCCGGAATACTGTATAGGTCGCGGCTTTTTATCATTTTTGCATGCCCTGCGACCTATATTCAGGTGCGACCTATTTATGGCTTTTTATAAAATAAGCTGATTTGTAATCATTTATTAACAAAAATTAAACTGAGACACACTCTTACAATAATGTCAGCTAACAAATATATTTTTTAGGTGTTTATCCTGCTAAAATTATTAATTTATTAGAGAAAAGTTCACCTCAGATACATATTTTAAGTGTTAATCTTCTTAAAAGCCTTGCTGTGCGCTCCTGTGGCAGACATTTGCAGCAGAGCTAAACACGGTCCACATTTTGATGTAGGTGCGACCTATATATGGATTTTTCCAATTCTTTGGCAATAATTAGACAGTGCGACCTATATTCAGGTGCAACCTATATTCCAGAAAATATGATAGATACATTACACATAGAATGAAATATATATGACTTTATGTCTTGTGATTTTGATGATTATGTTTACAGATAATGAAAAACCAAAATTCAGTGTCTCAGAAAATTAGAATATTGTGAAGAGGTTCAATATTTTAAACTCCTGGTGTCACACCCTGATCAGTTGATTAACTCCAAGACATCTACAAATGTCTAATTCCTCAAGTCATATGTATATGTATGCATATGTATCTTACCTCAGCTTTATAACCTGAACCCCACTCCCTGTTCTTTGAATTGAGAAAGCATCTCGGATGAGAAGCGAAATGTCTTCGGTTACAAGTAAAGTCCAGTTGTTTTTGTCAAACTTTTTTGAATTTACCATGTCCTGGTTGACTGAGAGTCTTCACCAGCTCATTCCTCAAGTCACACTACTCCTGAACCAGAGACATCAGAAGTGTCTTACCTCCTGAGGACAAAAAGAACTGGACTGTTGATCAGTGGTCCAATGTCCATTTTTCAGATTAAAGTCTATTTTACATGTCATTTGGAAATCAAGGTCTCAGAGTCTGAAGGGAGAGGACAGGTCCAGAATCCACGTTGTTGAAGTCCAGAGTGAAGTTTCCACAGTCAGTGATGGTTTGTGTCCATGTCATCTGCTGATTCTGGTCCACTGAGTTTTCTGAAGTTCACAGTCCACGCAGCATCTATCAGGACGTTTCAGAGACTTCTTGCTTCTTTCTGCTGACGAGCTTTATGGAGATGCTGATTTCATTTTCCACCAGGACTTGGCTCCTGCTCACACTGCCAAATGTATCAAAAGATGGCTATGGGCTAATTTTCCAAGACACTGAATTTTGTTTTTTCATTATTTGGAAGACTTTATCATCAAAATTACAAGACTTGAAATATTTCACTCTATGTGTAAGGAATCTACAGTAATACTTTGTATATGTTTGACTTTTTGACATGATTGACAAAAAAGAAAGAACACTTTCATGATGATCTCATTTTTTGAGATGCACCTGCAATACCTCCAGCGAATTCTGGGTTTGCCCTGGGGTCCTTGGTCAGTGGGTCATACCAAGGGAAGCACTTTGATTCTGTAAGTGAAGGTTGGGACTTGGATGGATCAGTCAACAAAGAGCTTTGCCTTTCAGCTCAGACCAGAGAATCATTCTCATTCCTGCAGCAGAGGATCCATTAGCCCATCTCCCACTCCATCCACAAGACTACCAAATACCTGAGTTCATCAACACAAGGCAATCATTCCTGTGGAAAATCCTCTTCTGAATTGACACCTTAACATGCTGGAGGTGTTTTAGTACCCCATGATTCATGGGGCTGTGTTGTTTGGAGGGTTAGCCTCTGTTGTGGTGTACGGTGGTAAACTAGCCTCGGGATGATTCTGACCAAGACTGGTTTGAAGACCTCGATCATGACCGGCATCATGGCTGTCTAGTTGTTAGCACTGTTGCCTCACAGCAAGAAGGTCCTGGTTTTAGTATGTGGTTTGGACTCTGGGTCTTTCTGTGTGGAGTTTGCATGTTCTCGTGTTTGCGTGGGTTTTTTCCAGGTAAGTCCAAAACATGCATCAGAGAGTCAGAGAGAGTCAGAGAGTCTTTATTGTCATTTGCACCGCATGTGGTACATGAGATGAAAACGAGATTATGTACACGAGGTCCCAGTTACATCCAACAACAAATGAAAGAGAAAAACAGTAATAATCGGCATGATAGGATACCTTCAGGCCTCCCTTGAAAAAGAGATCTGTGATCTCAGTAGGATTTGCCTGGTGAAATAAAAGTTATTAATAATATTCTAGGCAGACCCTAAGAAATAGGTTGACTTTTTTTTCTCATTCAACCTTTATTCAGGTTAGTATTATTGAGCTTCAAGGACTCATTTACAAGAGAGATTGTTTTTAACAAAGAGTGCTAGACAACCCTAAAAGAAAGCAAATTCATTGAAAAATAAACCTAACAAGATGATATTAAAAAATGAAACAAAAACTATATTATTAAGCGATATACAAAAAACAGGAACATGTCTGCATTGGTTTTTTGCCAGGAACTTTACTAGATGTTTGAAGCCACTTAGAGAGGTCAAGGTTGAGAGCTTCAGATTATTATTGCAAGATATTCCAGGAAACAGGAGCAGAGTAGGAGAATACTCTTTTGCCTAGTTCAGTCCTCAATGACGGGACACTGCAGGTAATCATGTCCTGAGAGCGCACACTGTAGCTGCACTCACAAATTCAATCAATCAATCAATACATTTTATTTATAAAGCACCCAACTAAAAGCAGCTCAAAGTGCTGTACAGAATTATAAAACAATAAACTCACAAAATTAAAGCAAATGACACACACAAAATAAATAAATAAATTAAATTAAATAGTATTAAACTGACATGTAGGAGGAGACATATGAAGGCAACAGACCAAGAAGTGAAAGATGAAAATGTACCAGTGAGAGAATCTACGTGAAGTTAATGATGACCAGTTAAGTGAATACAGGGTGCAGTGGTGGGCATGGGCGTAGCCAGGATTCTACGAGGGGCGGTTCGTTTAAATAAAAAGTCGACCTGAAAAAAGCAACACGCCTTGGTGGTTCACTGGAAACGCGTCGGGGTTGCCACTCCAAACTTTATCTTGACGTGGGTTCGATTCTCACTTGGTTGAAATTATTTTACGTTCGTCTTTTATTGGATAAAAAAAAGGAGTTTGTGTTAACCACAGGCATAACACAAACTCCTTTTTTTTTTAAATCCAATAAAAGACAAACGTAAAATAATTTCAACCAAGTGAGAATCGAACCCACGTCAAGATAAAGTTTGGAGTGGCAACCCGACGCGTTTCCTGTGAACCACCAAGGCATGTTAACTGGTTTGATATTAGCGGCATCTCCATACCTTCTCTTTCCACCTCTTTTTACACAGAACTTGTGTTGTGCGGGAGTTGTATGCGGGACTTCATGGGCAAAGTGGGCGGTTCGTTCGAACCCCCCCTCGCTACGCGTGTGGTGGGTATGGTAGTTACTGCCAGTTCTGAATCTTAACACACTGTGATAGACAGCATCCAACATCTGCAGGGTGCTTGTAGGAGCGTTCATGTAAATAATGTCACCGTAGTCAATGGAGGGAAGGAAAGTCACAGATACAAGGTGTTTCCTAGCATTCATAGTTAGACATGATCTGTTTCTGAAAAAGAAACCCAGTTTAACTTTCAGTTTCTTTACCAAGTTTTCAACATGGGGCTGAAAGTAGAGATGTGAATTGACCAAAATACCCAAATATTTGTTGGAATTGACAAACTCAATAGGAACACTTCAAAGATAAGTTAGAACGAAGTACTGCTGGGACCCACTTCCTGTTTGAAAACAGCATCCCTTTGGTTTTGTCAGCGTTTAGCACAAGTTTGAGACAGAACAAATCTGACTGGATGATGTCTAAAGCAGATTGCAAAAGCTGGAAAACCTTAGCAACTGTTTTAGCTCGACAGTAAAAAACTGTATCATCAGAAATGTAAGGATGCCTCAGGGATACTCTGACCTACATTACCTATGTAGATTGTGAATCGGGTGGGTCCTAAGACTGCACCTTGTGGTACACTGTTAAATGTTAACTGGAAGAAATACCATTATGATACCCAAAATAGGGAAACCAAGGCAAGCTATTGAACCCTACTAGGGTGAGAGCACCTGACATTCAAAGCCTTACCGTAGTTTCAGGGGTTCAACTGGACTGAGGCTCAAAAAATTACAGGGAGGCACCTCCACTTGAGCTCACTGAGGAGACAAGTGAGGGTTTAGTGCTGTGTTTGCCAGATGGCCCGTGAGGACAGGGTTCCAAGCAAGCCCATTCCTAACTTCATAAACTGGCTTCAAGCATATATTGTCTTAAATATGATTTGTGTATGGAGTGTGAATGCATTAAGCTGAATTAAGTCATATTGTGCAGCCTTTAAGGCAGTATGAATGCTAGGAGGTGTAGCCCTACAGTAAATCAGTGCAGTTTTGACACTTTCAAAAGGTTTAGTTTTGAACATGATCAGACTCCACTGATTACTGTGTTAAATATACTTTTTCTTGTGGCCTTCGCCTGTGAGTTTTCACTGGTTGAGCAGCACCGGGGTTTGAAAAGATGAGAAAAGCTTCTTAAATGCTGCAAAATTCAGCTTCACTGCTGCATAATGGATAATATGCATGAACCAGATGCCTACCAGCTTATACCTTAAGTCTCCGCTCAACCACTCAATTGAGACAAACCCAAAGGGAACTAGGACCAATAGTTGTTCCTGTTATCCACCTGT